>CAAKHD010005128.1:4835-41727 GCA_901007705.1 Fistularia tabacaria | reverse complement strand
GGCGCCGAGGATCCAGACATGTCCGACATGTGAATGTGAGTGTGCTTGAGCGCGGTCGCAGCAGTGCGGTCGCGTACACGGCGAGAGAGAAGTCCTGGCTCGCTCGTAAGGTATCAATACCTGACATCATCATCTCACATAATTAGCACGGTGTCCACATCCTTCTCGGGTGACCGTGGATTATTTCATGTGGTTCGCAACTGGAACTTCAGCCCGAGCCTGTAAATCCAGCAGAGAGAGCGAATACCCCCCGAGCTCTACCCTCTCCAGACACGGACACCCTCTCCTCTCAGCCGCCCCTCTCCAAAAAAGGAATCGTACATGTTTATTGTTATCTTCTGCCTGAATATGGTCCTGATTACTTAAATACACAGAGAAACGTCTTGATCACCTGGCTCCGAGCTCAAACAGTCCACGCTTTCAGGCCGCAGCCGGCCCGCCCCGGGCTCGGCGCGGCCCCTCCGGTGATCTAAGACAGAGGCCCGCGTTTGCCAAGAACTCTCTCTGGCGAGATCGTCAGTCTTACGCCGAAAACCGCAGGCGTGCGCCAGGCAGATCAATAATCCCCATCAAGCTTCACCACAAGTCACTCAAACCTCCAAGGGCAGGCAGGCGGAGGTGGGCCGGGGGGCGGAGGGGGACCTGCGGAGAATTCGATACTCTCTCAGATGCTCTCGGATTGGAAGGGATGAGGACGTGTCTCCTACAGCTCTGTCTCTGCTTTTAAACTCGAGCCGCCGCTATGATCCTGTCCATGGCGGCCGCGCTCCGCGGCCGGGACCTCAGCTGTCACCTTCTTAATGGGTCGTTGTCGATGTCACGTGTCAGCCGTTGCCCCGACAGCGGTAGCGACGGCTGATGGGGGAAATATTTGACTGGCCGACCGGCGGAGAAGATTTCCAGTCGTGCACGCAGAGCTCGGCGCGGATGGAAAAGACATTCTGCCGGTCGGTCGGTCGGTCGGTCGGTTAGTTGGTCAACTGCCACTTTGGTCATGGTTGCTTTTGGTAATCCGCTGATGTCATATCTCATCAGACGGATCGGCGTTCGGTACGATAATAACAGGGCCGGGGCGATGTGGGGGGAAAAAAAAAAATGAATATCACGTTTTTTTGATCAGGTATGGAAAGTCCGATGCCAGACGCACAATGAGAAGAAGTTAAAGTCCACTTTTATTTCAAAGAAATCCGATGCCTCGTCAACGATCTGTTTGCTCCTCGGCGAGACGTCCCGCCTTTGTCCAGCTCTTGCTTTATTTTCCGATTCCCCCGATCTAGCCCTCGTTTAGCTAATGTTTTCCTTTTCACGTCTAGACCTATATTGATTCCCACTCGCTTATTCAAACGACCGATCCGAACAGTAACCCCCGTGTGTTGCGCTTCACGAAAAAAAAAACGCTATTGATTCACTTGTCATTCCGCACGCAAGAAATAGAATAAATCATCCAGTCGAGTTCGGCGAGCTGCCTTCCTAACTGGGTCACTTTGTCCACAGTAGGCCTATATTTGGCAGATAATCGGCAATAGACCGATATAATTGAGACTGGCTCTAAACTAATCAAGAGGGCGGCGGCAGTCATATTAAAGTGGAGCCGGGTTTGACTCAGCGAGACGTTATGGCTGTATTACAGCATATTGTTGCTCCCAACCAAAAGGCGTCACCGTCTGCGTAGCCGCTTGGTTTATATAAATATTATATAATCGGTACACAGAAGTGGAGGAGGATTTCACCCGCTGCCGCTCCGGGGGCCTTGTTGTCCGTGCCCAGTGGAAGCAGCGGCCACCGAACGGCTCCGGGGCTCCACCAGTGTAAACACCCTGCTATCGTGCGTTAGCGCGACGGCCGTGATGACGAGGAAAAAAAAAAAAACCCGCGCTTGCGAGGAAAAACATGTTGATCCCGATAAATAAAACATTCTCACTTACCGCCCGGGATTTACATCCCGGCTACCTCTCCGTTGTGATCACGACAAGCGCCCTCGAGGGGTTAAAGCGCGTGGCAGCCGGCCACCTCCACGTCTCGGCAGTAGACTGTCTTTGAGATCCGCCTGTGCCCACTAGAAAGTATGTGAAAAAAAATTGATATTAATCGGA
Source organism: Fistularia tabacaria (assembly GCA_901007705.1). Lineage (NCBI taxonomy): Eukaryota > Metazoa > Chordata > Actinopteri > Syngnathiformes > Fistulariidae > Fistularia > Fistularia tabacaria. The sequence goes on along the minus strand of CAAKHD010005128.1, from coordinate 39,634 downwards.
TCTGATTGTAATTGAGGAACGCCGCCCTGCTTGTCCACGAGAACTTCAACCTGAGCCAAATATAACTGTGTTCCTTGGCGCACTCTGGAGGCTTTTTATCTAACTTTAGGGACTTCAGGGGCCCACCCATATGGTCCTCCATGCTGCAAAAACGTGCCTGAGCTAGACGCTATTAAAGTCTTGCTTAACATGGCAAACACCGTACCTGCTATGCATCATCAAATCATCGCCGTGGCTTGGAATGCATACTGATGTTAACGTTCACCTCGGAGCGAGGCATTGCTCCCTCTTGATCCGTTCGTGTGATAACACGGGGAGCAGCGGGAGGAGCCGTATGATGTTACAAACCAAATGAAGCCCTTTCTGCAGCTTTTGGGGAGAAACTACATCAATGACAAAACAACTGAGCGGGTTCTCTCTTAAAATCCAGTGTGACAGTGCGAGGTGAAGCCTGACTTCACCTCACGCTGGAACACATGCGTCCGCCTCAGGGGAGCAATTTATTCGGTAAACAGCTACGTTTGACTTGGAAGTAGCGTTATGGTAATTTTTCTTACACCAGACACTTTGAAAGGTGGGCTCTTCGAACAGTTTCCACAGAGGCGCAAGAATATTACATTAAATCCGAAAAGGGCAACACACAGGAGAGCTTCAGTGCACCAGGAGGAGATTGGTTTTCAATATTTGCTACAAAAGTCAGTTGTTTTTATGAAAGAATCTGCAAAATATGACAGTCCTTTTTCACCCAGAAAAGCAAACAAATATAGAAAAAAATAACACTGAAATTAGGGAAGAAATGCAATAGCTATAAGGTAAATTAAATTCATACATATGTGATTTAAAAAAGTGGAATATGTCACGTTGGGGGCTGTAACTCTGAGCTAAGAAACAGTTTATTGATTCAGATGAGCGACTCAACGCCCTGACGATCATAACTAGACAAGCCTGCAAACAAAAAATGAATTGTTCTTTGCAACATCAAAAGAAATTCTAAGTAAACAACTAGATAACTTTGTCTTTAGAATACTACCATGCAATACTTGTTATCTTGCAAAGCGTTTTAATGTGCTCAACCACAAATTGAAAAGTTTCCCCATTCTATTTCCTGGTTTTGTAATTTCCAGTTGCACTTTTCATGCAACATTTTTTTTTTAACTTCATAGTGACTTTCTATACAACATACTGATGTGTTTCAATGGAAACAAATATTAGTAAAATGCAAACGATGAATGGTCATATTTTGTATTGTTTTATGTTATATTTCGGGGGACAGTGTGCGAAAGGGGAATCGTACCGAGTGTTCATTGACGCTGATCGAGCCTGCCTCCTTAATGCCGCCACTAGCTTAGCTGCCGCGTCCTTTCTCCAGCTTAACAGGTTTGTCGACGTTTAAAACTTATAAAACCCCACGCGTATGTTGTTCGATATCAATGCAAGCTGTGGAATTTATTAGGTTAAAGTTTATACATATGTGTGGTTTTAGGAGAGATAAAAAAAAAAAGTTTCTTATTTTGTGCCGCGGTTAGCAAAGATAGCCGCGGCTAATTCGGTTTTTTTTTTTTTAGATGAGAGCTCCAAGTCAGATTCAAATTTCTTTTGCGTTTTGGCTCCGGTAAATGTCGTTTAATTATGCTTAATGTGGTTTTTCCTCATTTCAATGCTCAATCTAAACCATCTAAACCTTGTAATATCTCAACAGTGTATGACGCAAGTGGGTTGTTCAGTTTCAGGCTAATGCATTATTGTCAAATGCACGAAACAACTGTGTGTCGGATTCCTTGACATGTACACTTGAATAAGTAAAAGTAAGAGAAACAAGCGATTTGTATTTTATCTCTTGTCTGGAATAGCTCGCAAAACAATTGAGCCAGTGGACTGACCGAATAATGAGACGGGTGGATTATTCCACTAAGTGGAGTTCAAATTGAAACTGAAAGGGTGTTTGCAAACAAGTATGTTGCTAATCCAGTTGTTTAGTTTTTGTCATCTCATTGATCCTTGTGCTCAGAAAAGAAAACCGATTTTATTTTGCAAAATGAGAAAGAAATTCTGCTGAGTGCACACCACCTGTCCTATTCCTTCTCCTGTTTTACAGGATCTTTTAAGAGTTTTTGAGACGATCGTTCAGTATCTCCATTCAGACTTGGAAATGAAGTATGAATTAAGGTTATTTTTTCTGATTATGTGAAGGTGTCATTTGTCTTTAGCGTGTAACTCTGTCGACTCTTATACTTCTGTGCATTATATCATTATGTATCTACTAGTGTTTGGGTTGCTTCTTTTTTCTTTTTTTTTTAATTCCGACCAATATCTTCCTCTGACTTTCCCTGTCTCTCGCAATGGGCCTTAACTGGATCACGGCTTTTTCTCTCGTGGGTCCTCACACGTCAAAGAGCACTAGTTTATTTTAATCAGCTCAGGGCTCAAAGCGGGACTCAATTTACAGAAATTATGCCTGAGCGGAGAGAGCTTACTAACCTATAAAAGTTCAATGTGGGCGAGTCCCTGTCAGGCTATATGGACTCTGCTATGGTGGCCAAGGCCAGCAACTGGTAGATCCACTGGGAGAGTAATAGCAGATTAATGTGGCGTGCCAAGCTCCATGACCAGACGTGTTTGACGTTAATGCTCTAGTGTATATTACCCAGCTTGCAGAAATGTTGGATGTGAGGAACGGGATCCAAGGACAGGGATGTTTAGGTACTAATTACCAAACAGCAAGGCACAAGTCTCGTTCCATATTTCCTTACTCCTGTGGAAACACTCGGCAGGCTCCATTTATTTTCTTTGGTGTTTACTGAGACTTGGCCCTGCCAGAAACAACAGTCACTCACCCACCATTGTAAATCCGACAGGCGCAGATCTTTCAAGTTAGACTCCTTTGAGGAAAAATGGAGACAGATCGGATGGCAGCACTCGGGTTTTCCGTCTTAATGAGAGAGTGGAGAAGAGGGATGGCGTTTGATCCCTGGCATGGAAGCCTCTATTTAAGCCTGTCAACGGTCATCACTTTCTCTCTCTCTCTCTCCCCGCCTCTCTGTCTTTCTGAGTCTCCCGTCGTTATGGATGGAGAAACAGACCTGCACTGCTGGATATGATCACATCAGTCAGGCACACTTAACCCTTTTTTTCGGGATCCGGGCTCCGCCGGTACCTTTGCTGTCACTTCGACAGACGCCTACCCATCATGGCACCTAGAAAATATCAATGTTGATTGATCGCCTGACTGGAAAAGAAGAGAAAACGCAGGAGCAGATCTGTGAAAATATTATTTTATTTGTGGAGCTTCACAACGAGCAAGCCTCTCAGTCATCATGCTCCAGTTTCATATCATATGTTTGTCCAAACCACACAATAGCCTAATGGTTCTTCAAGGAAGTCTCGCTATAGTTGCAGCCTGACACTAAGCCAAAGACGATAAGCCCAAAGACAAATTTCCATCCCCCTCCCTCGCTCACCCCCCCCTTCTCCCGACCTCCCCCCACTGCAAGGACAATCAAACTTTTGAACTTGAACTTTCAGGCTCTGGATGTTGATCGACTCCTCAAAGGGGAGGAAATGTCTCTGTGATGAAGGGCTGGAGCGCAGGGCGTCCGACCATCGCCGACTTGGCCTGGAAGGCGCTTTTCATCGCAGCACTAATGGCTCGAACTAATCAGGTCTGATTGGGCTGCTAAATAAATACTCCCCATTCATAATATCAGGTGTAACCCAAGACAAAATCAATACCTAGAGCGAACACTAATAGCTCAAGGCAAAACAAATGTCTCAGCTCCGGCTGCAATACATTTTTCATAATGAGTCCATCAGTGACATTGACGTGGATTTTTGAAATTTCCGACGAGAGGCACATTGTCAAGGCGTGTGATTTTGCATATCTTAAATAAAGACATTACATTTGGTCTAGAAATTACAACATAGAGGGACCCGTGCGAGCACCTTGGGCTGAGCAATATGCGAGAGGGTCATATTTTCCCTATGCACTCGTGACATTTCACCACGATTTCAAAGTGAATTTGCTCAGCAAGTTATTACAAAATAATGCCAAGTTGCTCTTTTTGTTCTAGTGATTTCAAGATACGGAGTATTATAATTTGAAAGAGATTTAACGCCGCATCTCTGATCATGCCGTTGATCTGAATAATTTCATTTCGAGAATTTTTTCCCATTTTTTTTATTTCCTCATTATGTCATTGTTAGTGCCTAATAATTGATAAACTAATTTTTCGTGATTTGTCTCTTCTTTTGCAGGAATTGCTCATTTTCAGGAATTAACCTACATATAGTTTTAAAGAAAAAATCTTCATGACTTTGCAGAAGTGTTTAGGTGGTATTCAGTCGGTGCGTTTCCCAGCCCTACATGCGAGCTCATTTGATGTAAGCCATATGCCTTTGTCGGTTGATTTTTTTTCCTTTTTTCCCGATTTTAAACTTATTCTTCAAGTCAATTTTTCAGAAGCAGCAGTGAAAGTTTTCGATTTTCTCAAGGAAATAAAACAACTACAGCAAATGACAATCAAAATGAATTTGCAGATTTGCAACAGTCACATTCGGCAAAGCGTTAGCATCAATCATGGATAAATCAGCTTTTCCTGTGAAAGCAGGGCTCAATAATAAACACTGGAGTCAGACTACACTTCTGTGGCTTGAGGAATAAATAAAGCGAACGACCCTGACATCAGCAGATAGTAAAATGTTTGGCCGTGCAGGCTGCAGGAGAACATGTGAAAGGGAGCTTTGTGTTATGAGAAATAAATACAGAGACAAAATGATCTTTGGGTGAAAAGTGTTATGTCAGAAGTTTCACAGCAGTGGAGTTTGACTCTGCTTTGAGAGGCGCTAAATGCGAGTGATTCATGTCAGTCTCTTTTTTTGCTATTGTTGGGGATTGCAAAACCATTTCTGTTATCCGCCCGAATTTCTCAAATCCGTCACATCTGGAGTTGCAAAACAAATCGAGCCATCACTCGACACGGACATGTGACAGACATAAATCTCAGGATTCTGAAAATGCAGCTGATGGGAGTCTCAAGTCCCCTCTTCAGTTTGTATGCCATGTTTTTGTACGGGCGCGTCGCTGGTTTGTTTTGTTCGAGCTTGGATGAGTCGACGAGTTACTTGGCCAGTCGTCTGGCCACGTCTTTGTAGGCTATCTCGATCTCTGAGTCTGCAGCACAGGTGTTGGTGAACTCGTCGCGGGAGTAGGCGTTCTTCAGATACCTCCACACCCCTGTCATGTCTGAGGGAATGTCGTAATTGCGGTACTTCTTCGCAACAACCTAATGGAGAGGGGCAAGAAGTAGGTTGGATTTTCAGCCATTTAAATGAGACAATCCTGAGACACTTTTCTATTGTTTTGTAAATGTTTTTTCTATTTACTGACTGTTCACTGGACTCATTTACTAGCGGACATGAAGTAGTTCTTAGTCGTAGGTGCTGACTCATATTTCAGTCTAAGTATAACATCAAATTCGGGTTGTTTTTTTTCCCCCACGCTGGCCGAGGACCATGTCAGGTCTCCATGTGGGGAAACACGGGATTATCTCCCAGTCCTCAAACGCAGTATTGCAACAAGCTACAGTTACTAGTTTTGGTTCATAAAGTCCCTTTTTGTCAGGAAAATAAAATCAGAATTAAGCATATTAAAGTCTAAATTGTAGAGAATGTAGCATCTAATTTTCTCATAGGAAGGCTCGGGGGTTTCACGTTGAGGCTGCATACTTTACTAAGCATTGCTGTATTGAGTGCTTATGCAGTAACTATGTGCAGTGACTGAATAGAAATACTACTACTACAACTTGATAAGTGAAGGGCTCTTTTTCCTGAAAAAAAAAAAAAAGCCAGAAGAAAGTATAAGCTTTGTCCCAGCCAAAAGCATAGAATGTTTGGCCTAAATGTGGTCAAGATCTGATCTGGGTTCAGTTTTTGTAATGTCACATATTTGGCCTTATATGACAGCGCTGATTCAGGATGTGTTGGCAGCAGAGAAGCGAGCTACAAGTCCGTCATGTATGGCCCATATCAGGCCAAAGCCGCAGTCGTGACATCTGGTCCCTATCTCCACCACAAAACAGCATTTCCAGAATACTGTCTCACAGAGGGAAAGTCCACACTTGCACCGCTCCACAAAGTCTGACTGCAGTAACAACACAAACACTAAAACCCTACCCAATTGATATTAAATGTGCAGAAATACTTGTGAACGTAGAATTGATTTTGGAACATGTCCTGACGCACATTCAAGTATGATAAACGGTTTTAGCCAGGATGTAATTAGAATTAAAATGTGTAAGTGTAATTAGTCTTTCTGGACAGCAGTGCATATGTCCAAAGGTCAAGATGTGATTACATGAAAATTCAACCAAGTGTGGTTTAGCAAAAAAAGAAACGGGACGTTAGCCGAGGGAAGCCTTCGGTGGAGGGCGGCAGGCTCAGGATGTGGAGCAGTAGAGGGTTACAGGCCTGATCTTCTGCCCATGAGTGGGATACTGAGCCCCTAATCCCTCCTGATGGGCCGGCTGGCACTTGGCATGGCAGCCGTCACCATCACTTTGTAAAATGTAGGAGAATGCGGTCGAATGAGGTTTGAGCGTATTGACGGTACTTGGTCACAAACTTGATTTTCGTACTGTGTTTTTACTAAACTGACTGCCGGAGGATCGGTAGATTTATTTGAGTTACACCAACAGGGAGTCATGGAGTGTCTCAAGCTAGTTTTCTATCGATCCATTAACGTGATGTTTCTCCAAGTGAAGTAAAAAGTCAAAGTGTCGCCGTGAGAGTGTTAAATATCTGTAGCCAATTTCATGGCAATTCTTTCAAGATTTGTCAAGTGAGAGTAAGTCGCCAAAGTTTTCTCTATTCTACAAGTTTGCTTATTTAACCTCTCCCAGAAAGTACTCTCGACATCTAAGGTCTAAAACGGCATATTAATGAAGTTCCAGATCCTTGAAAAGGTCTAATATAAATCACGCAGTCACCTGGTTCTTTGTGTTAATGAGCACATTTTGCCCGGGGCTTGTTTACCTTGACTATGTGCAGTTTGGGCAGCAGGTTGCAGTCAGCGAGGGTGAGCTCGTTTCCATCCAGGAAATATCGGCTGGAGCCCTTCTCTTCCTCCATGCTGTCAGCGTCGATCTCGTCAGGCAGCGGGCTGTTCAGGTACTCGTCCAGCTTCTTCAGGGCTTTGGAGAGTCCTTTCTCTAGAACTGCACAGTTTATAGCGGTCAGTCCGGCTGTGACCACAAGCAGCCCACAGCACTTTGTCGCAGTTGAAATGAAAGGCAATGAGAAGATAAGGTGTAATCTTGAGAGGAAACGACAGAGGTGTGATGCAAAACAAAAACATATGTAATTAAATCCCAAATGTGTGGGGAGTTGTAAAGGAAAAAGACCGGCAATTAGATTTGGAGCACTCAGATTAATGACATTACTCCAATAATAATAGTAAAATATGACAATATGAAGGATAGGCCAAGCACAAACATTAATAAAACGAAAATGTATAATGACCGTAATTATGAAGGAAATTCCTTAAAGGCCAAATTAAATAAAAGTGGAACTTCGGTTTACAATGAAACAAATGAATGTGGAAGCCAGTGTTATTCCAAGGTTCTCAGTAGTGAAAAAACAGATGACGATGGGGTTGGGGAAGGTCACTAGGTGGCAGCAAAGCAACTGGAGACCCCCAAGCTGCGGCCTCTGCTACTACCTAGTGGAGGGATGATAAAATACTGGCTGACACACATTTTCTCTCCCCTCTCTTTTAGTGCGTGTGCCTGTGAGTGTAAATGGTGCAAAATGAGCGGCCCACCGGCGTTGGCCTCTGGTTTGGTGTTCTTGATGTAGGCTGAGAACTTGGCGAAGATGTCATTTCCAGCTGTGTTTGACTCTCTCTGCTTGGCCGCCAGCTTGGGATACCTGAGCAGACAGACGGAGGGAAGGTGGGGGGGGGGGGTTGCAGTCAGAGACGTGGACCAGAGCATCTGGATAGCATTAACACCTGGACCGGAGCTAGGCTCAGGCTGAAAACATGTTACACACCAGGTTTGGCCGCTCGCCCCGCTCGCTTTCTCACACCAAAGTCCATTTGTAATGTAAAAAGCTTTACAGGCTATAAAAGAAAGATTTAGTTAATCTGACATTTTTCCCTGCAAGTGCTCAAACACCGAGCCCGGCTTTTTGTTGGAACGATGAGATGCATGTATTTCATCCTCTAATATTACATAAAAAGGAGCGAGCGGTTGTCAGTCTCATTAGATATTTTATAGTTGTTTTATTTGAAGGCCCAGATTAACACAATGTGGAGTTCCAGGGTGGCCGCGCTTAATGAGCCCCCGGCTCCCGCTTCAGATGTAAACATTTCAAAGTGTTCGGTTGTAAAAGCTATCGACTGACATTTCCAAAGACAGTCAGCAGTCCCGTGACCCCGAAAATACACATATATACACAGTTTATGTACACACACACACAAAGTGTTTTAATTGTTATTTAAATGTTCCCAGTTGAATATCCTCGTTTGCTCTTGGTTCCTCGCTAGCATTTTTTAATTTATATTCCATGCTACTGTAAGTTCTTGTTCTCCCTGCATTTTCAAGTGTTTTTCTGTTTAACTTCATCATGATGGATGTTCCTGGAAATTTGTATTTTTTTGTTTTATTTCTTTCAGTATTCCGCACTATCCCTAAAACGTGACATTTTAAATGCGTATTTTATGTTATGAATATGAGGGTCTGGTCATTGTTTTCATTGCTGGTGCTCCTTGAGGTTCCCCCAAGGCCGTGCTTGTATAATCCAACCATAACAACACGCAGTTAAAGCAAATATATCTGCTGACATCGTTTCTTATCAAACACTGTGATCATCTTGTGGCAGGAACCGAATACAGAGCGGCGTGTTTAGCCTGCGTTACCCTTTAAAGTACTGTAATACTATCCAGACTATTTACTTTGGAGGATCGAGCACTTCCTCAAGGAATTCCTCGATCTTGTTGATGTCCGTCTTGACCTCTCCGTTGAAGGTTAAGAAAGGCGGGTGCGTCCCCGGGGCCAGGTTGTGCAGATCCGCCGGCTTCCTGCAGGGAGTGAACAAGAGGCGCGCTGACTTGTGGAACCCTGCGAGCGAGTGAGTGTGCGCCTCAGCTTTTTTGGGGAACTGGCCTCCTCATGTCCTCACCTCTTGAGGTCGACGGTGGTGACATTGAACACGACTCCTTTGAGCCAGAGGATCATGAAGAGGCGCTGCGAGAAGGGGCAGTTGCCGATACTTTCTCCATCACTGCCTGCCTACACACACACACACACACACACACACACAACCAGGACTCATAAAATATGGCAAAATAATTGCATTTCACATGCGCTTACTGTGAATCGCAGCTTTAGTGCAGAGATTACGAAAGCTATTCTGGTAATATAACTTTATGCAACAGTTAGTGTCTGAAAATGACCCTGTCCCGTGTTTCCTGCTCCCGCTTGGTTTAAGGCGTCAAGTTCGAGACCTCACTTTTCAGGATTTTCACAGCCTGGCCCCTGTTTTCCTTTAAACTCCATCGGACTTCCAAATAAGGAGCTACCTTAAGCATATTTTTTCCACCTTATTCTATTTAACACTGACTCAGTGTGTACATATAGAGTGACTTTTTTGCGCCTCCCTGTGGCAGTAAAAGCAAATCAAACAGTGTTAAGACAATACGGAGTCATAGCAGCAGATCCCGACACTAGAAAAATTCATCAAATTCAAGCATGCAAACTGACCTAGTTGTGTTTATTAATATTTGCATTTGAATGTAGTTGTACATTTCATAACAAGCTATCAAGCTGATACTCTTAAAGTACTCATAACAGGAAAAAGGCTTGAACCGATAAGCTCAAGTGCGGAGCTTCGCTTTACACCATTTACGTTTTAAGCCACTCAAATAGTTGTGAGAAAATGTATAAGAAGCATGTCAAAATGAAGCCTGTGTCTCAGGAGGTCAAAGGTCTGTTGTTACTGGTAGGATTGCTTCCTGAGCCTAGCTCCATGGATAATTTAAAGAAATACTGCAGAGGCCATGCTGTGTAACTGCTGATAACTTAAGACATATGATAATATACAAATGCGATCATGGCCTTTATTATTATTTTTTTTCTTTTGTAATTATAATGTGATGAAATCTGACAATGTATTAAGTGCCGAATAGTGGAGGAACACAGTGAAATGTTCTTATAGTAACTTCACTTTGATTTTATACATTATCAGCCGGTTATTACATTCTGAACCGGAAAGATAGAAATAACAAAGCCACCATCAAATGTGTAACATGGTCAACATGGGAATTGTTTTACTGTCTTTTATTGTTGCCACCGTAATTGTTATACTACTTGTCTTCTGTAATAGTCCTATCAATCCATCTTTAGGATTTAGTGTTCAGATTGTCACTTTTAAAGCACTCTATTGCTTTCATTAAGGTGCAAATCAAGTATTCCAAGAAATATATGCAAAAAAGTTCTCTCCAAAGACAGGCAGAATCACTTCCTCCCCGTCGTGCTGTGCACTGAGCACTGCGAGGTCGCGTGTCAGCAAGTATGAGGACTCAGAGTTGCAGCACTGACACCTGATCCACCAGGCCAGCTGAATTATACATAGCCATTCCATCAGCTGGTTCACCGGCCTCCCGGTCACCCAGCGTCGGGTCAGACCCGCTGGCCAGCTGTCCCAAAAAGCCCTGCAGCAAATACAGTAGGTGCATTGAACTCCAGTTCAGCAGGGCCAGCAGAGATTTACCACGTGAAACCAGACCTCATTCATCCATTCATTGTTTGTTTATTAATTTCACTTCGTTTTCCCCAGTTCTGTTTTTATTATCAGGACAATGTAAATATATGCAGTCTCCTGTTGCAAATTAACTGTCGTATGTGTTATTATTCCCACATACAGATTACAACTTGCTGAGTAGCAATTTCAAATTGTAATCTCGTTGTAATCTTTCCCTCACTTTTAATGGTTTTACCAAGTAAAAGGGGAAAAAAAATCAAGGTTGCATACTATCAATACGAAACTCTAGTAGATACGAAAGGGATCAGTGAGCAATTCAAACTAATACAAGCTAAATGTTGAGACACCAGACCGTACAATCTCATAAATATTACTACCACTTCACTTGGCTATTATAAGTAAGATATAGTCATTGCAACATTTTTAAAATACCTTGCCGGATTGACTTTGGCAACAAGATTGTTTAAACAAATAAAACAACAAAGAAGCGAGTTTTATGCCGTGACAGATTCCAGAAGCGCAAAGCATTGTGCATCTATCTTTCGTCCCAGAGTAAATCATCTGCTCTTCCCCCCTTTCTTCAAGATTAACTAACCGGTTCCATAACTGAACTCCACATTTGTTCCTCGTGAACCTCCCGATTCCCAGCGTCCTCGCTGCAGCCAGTTCCTCCTGCACGTTTTGTGCGCGCAGATAAATCTCGGACCGTTTCGGTGACTCACTCGGGGAGACATTTTTAGGGTGATATAATCAAACCCAGGGCGGCCGTTTAAACATTATTTTCATTATGTGGAAACTTGCAACCTTCATATTTTCATTTGCCGACTATTACTCCTGAAGTCGGTAATAGAGCTGGGCAATATATCAAAATCAGTCAGATCTCATCTCACTGATGTTGTTTGGGGGTTTTTTTGCAGTCAGGTACTGATTAGAGGCTGGAGAGAACATTGTTTTATGTCATTGACTATTCATTTTTCTAATTTGTCTAGTGAATTCATTTAATTGTCCATCAAGGGAAAATGACTCCGCTGACAGTCAACGAAAATCAACAAAAGTAGCAATTCCCGAAAATATTAGAGAAACGATAAAGTCTGAAATTGATACATATTTGACCGCAAATCCCAAAGAAATTGAGAAATACAATCCAAAATTAATCAGCAATTAAATGAAACGACCACATAAATACTGGGGAAACGTTTTACCTGCCGTGTCTCCGAGGTTATTTTTTTTTTGTAGCTGAGTTGATGGCATGACACGCAGTATCGTAATAGATTGCGACGTTCATTGTTTGCCATGTTAGAAAGGCCTAACCGATAAGTACTTCATGTAAATTAGTTTTTCCTGAAGTTAATTATGTCAGTTTTCTTTTTCATAACAAACAGTCTCCATTTTCCTACCACATCCTTAGCGTAGAAGAGCATCTGCCACATTCTATAAAACCTACTTCCATTTTTACTTTAGTGCCCCGAGATGGATAATGCATGATTGACTCGTAAGTAGTTCCAGCTTTCCTCCTCCGAAGAAAATGATTGCTGGAACATTTAGTATTTTGCGGCACGGTACATGTTCTCAGCTGAGCGCCGCTGCTAGCAAACACCAGAAAACAGAGATGTCAGTCTAAAAGTAGCTGAGCCAACTGTATGTATGCCAGCCATTGATACTCGGCGCTGTCATGCTGCCGGAGTGCATGTGATGCTTCTGTCTGTGCATTGTTAGGGCCGGGCTCAGCGGCGCTGCGGTAACACAATACACAGCCGCTGATGATCAACATCTAGAACATGAGCACAAAAGCTGTCACACACAACTGGGCCTGCAGGCACATGAGTGTGTGGAGCTGCTGAGTGATCCAGCGGGGGATCCACGGGAGGGAAAGATACTTCATCCCACCCATCGCATGCATGTAGGAGAGTGCGGACAAGTGAATTGGGGGTCTCGCAGTGATATAAAAATGCAGCTTAATAAAAAATGACATTTAAAAGGTGGTTTGATTTAAAAAACAAAACAAAAAAAACGGTTTAAATAGTACCGCATATTAGCAAAAAGTACTGAGTAACTGTCAGTCAACTTGACAAGTGGTAGCAAGTGTTAGCTCACAATGTTTTCTACCATGTGACTCCTTGTGTAGGACGTTTATGTAATTACTCCATTGACGGCAATAGCGTCGAGTCAAGACGATAGAATTAAACATCAGTCATGATTACGTAGAAGTATTTAATGGAGCAAGTATTTTGACTCCATCGTAACCAGTTCAATGGTTTTCGGTAGTGTATTATATCAAAATGGCCCATAAGCGTCTCTGTTGCTGGTGTTTTAGAGGATATTATCGTTGCAGTATATTGTGATGAACTGCTATTAATGTACTTTGTACCAAGAACGACACAGTAATTGAAATTAATGATACTCCGTGCTCGTTGATACGGAAGGATTCGGCCTACTGTCTGCGAAAACTCAAAACACTAAAACTGTTTGGATGTCTTTGCGGGCGGTTCTCGTGTGCGGATATGAAAGCAGGCGCGGAGCTGAGCTCTGCCCATCAAGGCCAGATCTCAGCTGGCGGGGAACTAAAAGCTAATATCAAGGTTGCACGGAAATGTGCTTCAGACTGGCTCCGCGCTTTGAAACACGGATTCCACAAAGACAACAAGGAGTGGGGTTTCATTAAAAACAAATAAGGAAAAAGAGCGGCGCATTCTGTTCTGCGACCAAACGTCAGAGGAATCAAATGGTGCGGGACTTTTCTTTGAGTCGTGTGGAAAGATTGATCGGGCCTCCGGAGACCCGATCTTTTGTTTGTTTTGCATTTTTAATAACTCCTTGCTGTTGAACCAGCGGGGGCCGAAGAAGTATGAACACTCACGATTGTCCTCGAACCGCCTCGGTAGGTTTGTGTGCGCTTGGAAAATTAATTACCAACGTGACGTTTGGTTCCCATTGGCATCATTTGTAGTATAATGACCAAGATGTGTGTCCTCATATGCTTGGACTCCAAAGAAACTTGGGTTTGTTTAATTGTTCAAGGAAGAATATCTGGAGATCAAGGAAGAGGCTTTTGAACGGGGCATCAGAAGACGCTTTTATCCTTTTTATTAAATGCCATTCCCATTTTGTAATTCTCAACTCCTGCCAGGTTAACAGGCAGTTGAATACACTAAATTATTGGTTTTATATTCAATAGGGTAATACGTCTGTCCTCTCTTTCTCTGAAAGAATTTTCTGTGCTGTTTGTTTAAAAGACGGCTCAAACCGAAAATGATATATTCTCTGGTCGAGAGAAGTACCAAAAAATGGAACGGTTGCATTTTGTAAACTTACAAAAAATTTCCATTTTAATGGAAAATGCAGAGGTATTTCTTTGCAAAGACTTCATCAGATTCTGTGTAAGTGATACCCCGATCCCTCCGTGCACTTCCGGCTGTAGCCACTAGGGAGATTCACCAAGTCCCTTGGACCAACGCAACAGTGCTGTTGTAGGCAAATGACCCAAATATGTGAATTTTGGTTTTCAATGGCGATGTAAGGCAGTTATTTTTTTTTTACCTTTTCTGTGACCAAGCTCTCCAGTCTCCTCAGGGGCCAATTTGCTAATTAAGTCGGTGAATCCACGAGTCCCCTCACTTGCCTCAGGTACATTCTCCCAACTCTAAACACAGTTTTCAGGGGACATCTAGTTCCACGAAGCAAAACAACCCTGCTCTATAAGCTTAAGCCGGTGTGACTCAAATCAGACAAGTAGCCCCTGACGCGAGGTTATCGGAGGGGGTTCGGTATCCTGAACAATCCTGGGTCAAGACTGAGCACAGTACGCTGTAACCCTACCTCCGCTATTGGGTTACACGAACTTTCCACAACACACTGGTGCTGATGCTACGCTAATGGATCAGCTGTTGCAGCATGCCGCAACGATTCTCTCTCTCTCTGTCTGTCGGGTCTTACCTTGACAAAAAGTTCGATATCGGGGTCTCTGTCTTGACCGTTTGTGGACATGGCGACCGGTTCACCTGGTTTCTCTCTTATCTAATCCTCTTGCTTATTCCGAGAGGTCTACATCCTCCAAAACAAGCTCAAGAAAAAAAACACATCCAGATTTCCCCTTTAGGTTATCTCCACTGACGCCTCAGCCTGAAACAAATTGCCTGGGTTTAAGGTCCCCCCCCGGAGTCCTGTCGGTGGTTCTTTCTGTCCGGCAGGTGATGCCGAACGTCGGTCCAGGTGGCAAGTGCAATCCCTAGGTTTTGATTTGGGCACAGATGGCCGGTAGCGTGAGTTCTCACTGACATGAAGCGGAAAACAGGTGTCTATACAGGCGTCTACAGCAGGGGGTGGAGCCCCATCCATTTCCCTCTCTGCCCCTCTCTCTCCCTCCCTCTCTATCTATCCTCACTGCCGCCACCCTCTTCTCCATCACCTCCTGTTCTCTCACTCAGTTTTGTTTGGGTGTTTCTTTTGTTGTTGTTATTTCCATTAAATTAGGCCAAGAAGCCAGTCCTCTTCATATTCAGGCCATGTGATTTATCTCTTTCAGTATAGATCGGTTGCCAATCTTTACAAAGCTTTACTCGGCACTATTTTATTTCTAAAAGATCATGTTAGATGGTTGTGCTGATAAGTCATGGTTGTCTACGACAGTTGTCCCACATTTTTTTTTGCGCCACGTTTAATGTCAGACAATATTTTCACGGACCAGCATTTAAGGCGTGCCGGAAAAATACAACAAAGTAAAACGATACAACCGGCATAAAAACTGGTATTTTCTAAATATAATAATTCATGTGAATCCACCATGTATGCAACTTTATTAGCAGCGTCCTCATGACACCCAGGAATGCAGAATGCTTGGTCTCCAAGTGGTGAAGAAGTTTTGAAGGCTTCATTGCCTCATGAGAGAGCTGGTTGCCGCATATAATGCAGAGCGGGCTCGCTGCGTGGGAGCAACCTATTGGCTGTTAAATGCAGCTTTGTTTTTCTTTGAAGTCGTAGGCTCTTCTTCTGTCTCCTTACTATCTCTTTTACCCTGGGCAAAGAAACCTTCCAAAGATGTTTATTTTTTGTTCATTTTGCTAGCTTGGGAGTTTCAATTTAGCGGTACTATGTGTTCGCGGGAGGCGGATGTAGGTCAGACATGTGACCGAGACATGCGTCAACAATGAGTCATAGACAGATGTGGCGGAGAGAATGCAGTCATGTAAGTTATACATTCTTTCTGTGCGGCCCGCTACCAATTGACCCGGGGGTGAGGGACCACGAGTGTAAGCTGCGATATCCATGTACAGATGAATGATAGCGACTAAGGTCGGCATCAGATTGGGTTGTTTTCAAGTCAGGTTTTGTCTTTTATTTCCCTAACTCTCAGATATTAACCTCCACATGACACTTTAACAGAAGACCTTACTTTCATAATCAACCAAATGGCCAATGTGAGGTTTTTATGGCATTAAATCGACGTCTGTCTGACATTAAGTGGCTGTTTCTAAACAGACTCTCCAAAGGCATCACTTGTAGAAATGACCTCTGATTAATCAAATGTGCTGATAAGCTCTTAAATCATCAAAAGTAGCATGTTGGGATTTCTTTTGGACCTTTCTGTTGCCGTCAGCGTTCCGAGTCCCCCGGCACAGATGTTCATATTTAATGATGTACGCTACTTGGCTCACCGATGAAAAGGACCCTTGTTATTGACAAAAGCCCCTAAAAATCGGGTCAAATGGTCAATGAATCCAAGAAAATACCGACTGATATATAGAAGGGACTGAGCGTTTCTTCTTTAGTTCATTTGGAATATGAAAAAAGGAGAGAGCAACAGAGAGGTAGGCCAACTCGAGCAACCTTTTTTAAAGCCTCTATTTATAGAGTAGCCCCCTCTCCTGGCAGCCATGCCGGCGTGCAGCGCACACCAATTACTGAGGCTCGCAGACAAAGAGTCAGTTCATTAGCCGTGTTTACGATGTTCAGTACTTGTTAAGTTTTACATTTTTGGAAAAGTTGCGTGTGATTGTATTGTAATTATTAACCCGGACTTCACGGGAAGAAAAGCTTGAGAGAAAAATTGGATAAATAAAAAGGAGCCAAGCTTTAGTCTTCTCTGTTTCCACTTGCAACACATAGCAAACCTCACCCCTATAAACATCTGCATTGGCTTTGTTTTTCATTTTCGCTCTGTTCTTCACAGCTACAAATCATGATGGCGCCTATTTTAGACAATATTCAAAAAGCCAGTTGGCCTTCTTAATGTGCAAAAACCCCATTGCTTTGTTTTGTTTTTTTCTTTGTGGCTCTTAAAAGCTCTGATGGACATTTTGTGATTGACAACATGCAAAAAGGGTTGAGATTAAAATACAGGAATAGAAATGGTTTATTGTCACTGTAAAGTGCAATGCAGTGAAAATTTAGTTGCGTCTCCTATCTGTTCGTTTCATACAAGGAAGAATGCCGGCTTGCTAAACGTGCAGAGTTGAGAGCTACAGCAGAACGTTGGAGTTTGCTTCCTCGATGGCACTCAGTGCACTTCAAGCATTTCGGGGGAATCAAACCTCCGCAGAGACCGTTCATTATAAATTAACAGGCTGCAGCTTCAAGTCCCTAGTATGCATAGGTCATTTTCACCGCAGGAGGTTTTGGAGGATAAAGTTGTATCCTTCATTTTGCTGCATCAATATAGTGGCGTGCAAAGTTATTTTCTCCGTTCGTGACATCAAGACAAAGTAGATAAATTGTGAAAAAAATTCTTTTCCGCATTCTTTTGTTCATCTAAGAAGACGGAACCTTGTCCTGAAGAGCAAATAAGATCGGGTTGGCTATTAAGCCGCTCTTTTCAGGATCCTGAAAAGGACGGCATTTGTTGAATTCAATAAAATCATCAAGTGCAATACCAAAACAACCGGTGCGTGTCATTTGAGACAAAAGGCCCGTCAATTCATTGACCCGCTGAGCTAATCATTCACTCCCACGTCAAACAGTTGCAATCTCTCCGTCGCAGCGTTGTCGCCGCCACTGCCGAGCGTGTTTGAAATTTGCCAATACGGGGGCGCGTCAGTGTCTTCATAGTTTGTTTTCCCATACATTAAGGATCCAGAGTGTTTATTGTCACACGAGCAGCGAGGGAACGTGTTTCCTGGGGCAGTGAAATCCTGACTTTGCTCTCCGCGGTGAAGCCAGGTACCGTGACGAGGTGTTAGGAACATGGAGGAGACACAGGCAGCTTACTGTAGTTAGTCATACAAATAAATACAGAAAGCAGTGACCAAAAGATGCAGTGGAAATATAAACCTTGCAATTTAGCTTATTAGAAGTGCAAATAGAGAGTGTGTGAATTGTGAATTTTCTGAGGCGGTTGATCGCTGTTTGACGGCAACACCTAATTGACCCCTTTGCTTTTTCTTATGCTGGTTAGCTGCCTTTTACATTTTACCTTTACGCTGGTCCCTCGTTAATCGCGGAAGTTACGTTATAAAAAATAACCCGCAATAGGCGGTATCCGCGAAGTAGTCAGTTATATTTTTTGCAATCATTATAAAAGTTTTTAGGGTTGCAAAAACCCCTCACTGTTCTTTTTCCTGGAGTCACTGATCCACAAAGCTCAAACAGACTATCTATACGATGGTCTTGTTGTGGACAGTTACGACCCTTTTTGCGTCCTTGTTCAAACGTATTGTTGCTTAAACTAAACTTTTTTTTTTAAACTTTTTGTGCGATGGTTAGCATCTTTCTCTGCCTTTTGGGTACGACCGCAGGTGCCTTTGTCGGTGCAGAACGTTTCGTCGACATTGTGGGTTTTGTCGGTGAGAAAACTTGCAAACGTACAGCGCTTCAGTCACACTGCCAGCGATCGAAGATATGTGTAAGTTTGGCAAGCTGAACGCATTCTGTACTGTAAAAGAGACACGGTATGGAGGAGATTGATTGACAATGGTCTACAGTCCCTTAGCCAATCAGGACGCAGAAAACAATGCGCTGTAAAAAAACAAAAGCATGCTAAATTGCACTGAAAAGATCCGAGAAAGTGCGAGGCCGCGAAAGGTGAACCGCGTTATAGCATAAGTGTACACCTGCTTTGTTTGATGCTCTTTTAATACCCATGTAATGTCCTCTTTGATTTGATTATGTCGAGCCTTATTGTTATTATCGCCCGACGAATTTGCCTCCTGCCTGAGATTACCATACCTTCAACAAGTTCGCCCTTTGGCTGTGACGTCTGCTTTTCGGACGCATTTCTCCGGCCTTATCCTTCGCATGTTTCTTATCTGAAACCAAGGTTTCCGCGTTATTGTACGGCAAGGTACAGAGGTGATTGCGCGCCGTTGAAACACTCCTTTGTCACCGCGGGTAACGGCTCACTCATTGCTGAAAGTCAGTTATTTGAGTCAAACTCGCCCCGAGTAGGATTCCGGGATTTGCTTAAAATATGGCATCTTTAAGACGTACTTTGCTCAAATGTTGTACATGTAGTCGTGCTTGAAAAATACCATCATTTTTCTCCTCAACTCTACAAACTATAAATATTAAAACAGAAATGGGAGTGAGTTAAAGAAACACCACAGATTAGAAATCAAATGGGGAACTTTAAGTCATTTGCATGTAAAATATTATAAATTCAGCTTTACGTGCAGTCATGGAGGGAAAAGAAAAGACAGAAATCAGCTGAGAATTAGCAAGAAATTGTATTAGCAATAAAAATCTGGAAGAAATCATCACTTTAAAATTAAATAAAACAATAACAGACTAGGGTCCTACTCATTTTTCCTCATTATCTGTTATTACTATTATAGAATATCTGACTCTGCGTATATTTTTAATTTCACGTGTCCTTCAGGCTCTAAGTTTCCACATCACGCTTGGACCCGGACCGGGATACGAATATTTGTGACGTCACAAATCTCCCCCTAATGCTTTCAGGGAGCAGCCGTCGTCAGCCGAAATATCGTCTTACATGCGAATGTTTGAAAATCAACTAGCAACAGGAAGAACAACACATTTTTGAGGGGAGAGACTCGATTCTTTATGTGTTCTACGGGCAGATTGTTTTACCAGTAACAGGCCAAAAGAAACTTTATCTCCACTGATGTCCTTTTCCTTGGAGTAAGTGGAAAAAAAATAAACCGACGATAATTCAGGGTTGGTAAGGCCGAGATTTTCTATTTATTACGGGATCGTTGTATCAGACTATCACCTGATGATCACCGCTCTTTGCACGTTTTGCGCCGCCGTTGGGTCCCGGCTGGAGGGAAGGACGGCGACCGAGGCAGTGCTGACTTTTATTGTGCACTCTGCTCCGACCTTATCTTAAGTGTGATATAACGACTTCTGCAGATAGCGTATCTGCGAGCGTTATCCTTCAAAGGGCCATAAATGTTTTTGGGATTCCGGCGCTGACGTGAGGCGAGCCCCCCGAAACCCGGCGTTATTTATTCACACATTCATTATCTATACCGCTTATCCTGCGCTCAGGGTCACCGGCCAGGGCTGGAGCCTGTGCCGGCTGTCATCGCTTCACCCTGGACTGTCACCGGTCCATTGCATTTCGAGACAAACAACCATTCACCCTCTCATTCACACGTCATCGAGACATACAACCATTCAGCCTCTCATTGCAACATCATATAAACAGATACAACCATTTACTGTCATTCACACATAATATAGAGACAAAACTGTTCACCCTCTCATTCACACGTTGTATAGACACATCACACTATTCACTCCCTGATTCACAAATCGTAAAGACATACAATTATTCACTCTTTCATTCACATGTTGTATTGACATACAATTATTCACTCTCTCATTCATGTCATATTGACATAAAACTATTCGCACGTCATATCGAGACGTAAAACCATTCACCCTGTCATTCACACGTCATGTAGAGACATCACACTGTTCACTCTCTACACGGTGTGTAGAAGTACGACAGTCACCCTCTCAAATACACTTCGTATAGACATACAACCCTTCGCACATTACATAGAGGTATACAACCATTCACATGTCATGTGAGACATCACACTGTTCACTCTCTCATTCACATGTAGTACAGAGACATAAAATTATTCACCCTCTCATTGATTTCATTGAAGTACAACCATTCACCCCCTAATTCACACATTACATACAGACATACAACCATTCACACATTACATACAGACATAGAACCATTCACTCTCTCATTTACATGTCATATGAGACGTCACACTATTCACCCTCTCAATCACACTTATTTAGGGTCTCAAAGGAACCTCCTGTATGTTTTTGGACTGTGGGAGGATCCCGGAGAACCCTGAGGAACCCCGTGCAGACACGTGGGGAACATGGAGACTCCACACAGAATGGCCCTCCCGCGGGAATCCAACCAGGGACCTTCTTGTTCTTTAATTCATCATCGAGCGAAGTAGTTGACTCTGCCACCGGGACAGAATGTCACCCCTCCAAACCCCCCGGCTCCCCTGTAGCGTTCATTACGCTGTATTTAGTTCTTATGATAATACAACACGTACAGGCGACTGCAGCAAACTGCTGCTGGCTTTGGCAGGGCGACGTACAAATGAGAACAAGTAACCGGAGACGGCCGAGCCTTTTTCCAAGCGAAGCAGCACGACCGTGGAGCGCTGAGAGACACGCCGCGTCCCTCCAAGTCCACAAAACTACCGGATAGTGTTTCTGTCAGGTGTCTCAACTTGGGTGTCTTGGTTTTCTTCCAATCCGTCCACCTCTTGTCATTCGTATTTACTTGCCTTTGTGCTCATAAGCCTTATTTTGGCGCTTATTTATTGTTTTTGAAAGGGCCCTCACGCTGTCAGACATGGAGGAAGACATTTTTCTTTTATTATAAATAGCGACGTTCGCAGAGAAGCCTCCAACTCAAGGAACTCCATTCAAAAACAATTCTCTCTGCTCGGAAAGTGTTTTTAAATGTAACTAACACTCGGTTGTCATTCTCCCTCTTCTTCTCCCTTCAGGGGTCTCCACATCCAATCACTCGCTCCATCCAACGCTGTCCTCCTCTTTCCCTCCCTCCATAAATCTCCTGTCGGGTTGCTCGTGATACAGCTGGACATTTTCAGATTTTTACTGAATATTGACACACAAGAATCAAGATTTTTTTTGTTTTTGCTGGCCTGTAGACCAGTTTAGGCAGCGGTTAAAGGGCGAGATAAACACAGGGCGGACCCGTGATTGTCTATCTGCGTTTCCCAATCAGCAAGGTGACCCTTGCGTATCCTGACAGTTAACCCCCCGCTCCGTCAGATAGGCGGCGAAAAACACACACGGAGCCGGATTTGCTTGACCGGAGGTGGGGGGGGGGATTTGCTCTGCTTCTCCAGGCTTGACGGTTAATCATTACATCAGACCGCCTTCGCACCGGCGACATCCTGTTTCACCTCGAAAATGTACTTCCTCACTTTGGTGTGGAGAGATATCCCTGCCTAGAGCCTGAGTGATGATCAAATAGCAGCGCATGAAGAGGCCTGTTTTGATGATATTTGCCCAAATATGCTAAATGACAGATATTCCGTGTCACAACACCCGAGTTTTCCTCAAGGTTAACGGGGTGTACTGTTTTTTATAGTCCACATAAACAAACGCTAACATTTTTCACGCACAGCTTGCACCCTCTGGCTGTAAAACCATGCATTTATCTTCTGTTGTAAATGTTACATCTTATAAATGTCATATGAGTGAATAACTTGAACTATCTCTTGCTTTTACATCTCACAGGAATTTTCGACTTAATGGTTGACCTCTGACCTCCGACTTGTGTGTCTCACCTTGACGAACAGAGCGATATCTGGCTGGTCGGGGTCCCCCGGTGCGGCGGCGTCAAGGTCCAGGGTGATGTTCTCCAAGGTCTTCAGGCTGTAGTCCACCGTCTCCTCCGCCTTTGGCTCGGTGTCGGGGTGGGTGTACGCCATCAGCATCCCGTCCTCCGCGTTGTCCTCCTGCTGGACGGCAGGCTCTGGACAGGGGTCTTCCGGCGCGGCCGAGGACGCCGAGGAAGTGGAGGAGCGCCGGGACCCGTCGCCGTTCTCCTCCACATGTGTCTCCTTAGCTTTCGCTTCTGATGGGACCTCTGCCGTGCATTTCGCCGTCTCCTCAACCTTCAATTCCACCGCACACTCCGGCGGCTCCTCAGCATTCACCTCCAACCGGACCTCCGCAGCACACTCCGGCGGCTCCTCGGCCTTCACCTCCTCCTCCTCCCTGCCTTTCACCTGCTCGTCGTCGCTGGATGAGGAGGAGGACCGGCTGCGTTTGTCGGGGTCGGTGAAGTCATACGAGCCGCTCTCTCCCTCCTCGCAAGCGTGGACCTGCACCTCGCCGACCTCCGCCTCACACCTGCCGTCCCCGGCCGGGCTCCCGGCTCCATCACGGCACTTCTCCACCGCCGCGCCATCGTCTGCGGAGCCAGGTATGTTTTCCATGCTTGCGCCCAGAGTGGTGGCTGATCCTGAGCGCAAAGGAGGAGAGCTGCGGATGGAGTCAGGGGGAGGAGGTGCGCGGCCGGCCCGACTCCGCCTCACTGGGAGACAAAGTCCAGCGATAAGTCAGCGCAGACCTTCGACCAGGTAGGCTAACAGGTAATCCATGGAAACGCCGCCTTCAAGGGCACCCGGTTACTGAGGGAACTCTTAAGAATGAGTCATGTTTTCACTCGACAGTAGAACCTCAGCTTACAAACAAATCTGCCTACGAACAGCTTTTCGATCAGATTTTGAATCGAGCTGCGAACAAGCCTCAGTGTACAAACACACAAACAACAAACTCACGGGCTTTTCATGTTGTGACATTGTAGCGTAACGGCAGTCGTGCGTGCTACTCCATGTTGTTCACATCGTTCATCATCGTTGTGCTCTACAATTAGAAAGCTTTTTTGTGCTCTTTTTTTATAAGCTAGCCCTCATTATGGCTCCCAAGAAGGTTAAAAGTGCTAGTGGTGATAAGAGGAAGTTAAGAATTTCAGTCGATCTGAAGAAGTAAATAATTGCTAAACGTGAGAGCGGTGTCGATGTTACAGATCTGGCCAGGCACTACAGCGCGGATCAGTCAACCATCTGCACATTCCTGAAAAACAAAGATGCACTAAATACGTATGATGTGGCTAAAGGGGCGATTACACTAACGAAGGAAAGTTATTGTTAGTTTGGATGAATGGAAGACAGCTTGCTGGAGATGCCGTTAGCGTTAGCGTTAGCATTAGCGAGGGTCTCATATGCAAGAAGGCTTTACTTTTGCTGATTTAGTGAAGGAAACGCCGGGTACAAGTGCTGGCAAGGAGAGAAAGAACACCAGAAACAAAGTAATAATTCAGTTTATCTTTAATTCCTTCCTGTATTTTAGCCACAAATAAACCCATAAAGTTTCAAAACAGTGCACCATGTTTTTTGGTGCTGGAGAACGGATGAATGGGGTTTACACTGATTTCAATGGGAATTGAAATTGGGGAGTAGATTTCTTTATATTGTTCACATTGAATAGAGATAAGAACGTCGCCTCCCATGAGAGATGTTTCACCCTGCTTTATTGCTGCTGTCAGATGTTTTATAGGATTGTTTAACATACAGAAAAAAGCCAGACACACACACAGAAAATTCTGTTTCACATCATTCCCTTTAATTTCTGAGGACTCTTTAATTCCATTAGCATGGCAAAGATACTTTTAAATAATGTGGGGGGGAAAAAAAAAACAATCTACATAGATACAGTTGATCTATCACATATCTTTTTATTTAAAAATTCCAGATCCGGGGGCGGAAATGATCAGACAAGGGCTTTTTCTCTCACAAAACAAGAACCATGATCTGGAAATGAACAATTTCCGTACAAATACTTTTGAATTTTTAAGAATTTCAACTTTGTAAAAACTATATATCACAGTGATGTCTGTTGTCTTTTTTTTTATTTTTTTTTTATTTTTTTTTTAAGATTTCCATTGATGCGTTTCAAAGTGTAGGAGAGTCAACCAAATTCTATATCGTAAAGTGTTCAGGAAAAAAACAACAACCTCAGAATAGCCTATTAAATGAACAGATCTGGATTAGATTTTATTTTATTTGATCGTGCTGATTAAGCTGTTTTCGTCGAGAAGAGTGCAAATTATACATGACCCTAAAAGCGTCCAGACCGCTGCCCCTTGGTTCTGTTTCTCCCCAGTAGTGCAAATCAGGGGCCAACAGTCCTCGCAAGTCGTGCCCGAAATGGTGTTCTCCCACCAAGCAAACAACGAAAAACCCCTTAAATGCCCCCCATAATACTGACCGGATAGCAATTGCACTTCACATTTCACCGACAAATGATGCATGGAAAGGGCGGCGCACAGAGATATCTCCCCCCCCACCCCCCATCCCCGACACAGACTGCACGAATAAGAAGGGACTCACGAAAACAACAGCGGCGCCCTACAGAGGCCGCTCTGCTGAGCTCAAAGGCAAATGGTTAAATGGCGGGAGTGTGTGTTTGTGTGTGTGTGTGTGTGTGTTTGTGTGTGTGTGTGTGTGTTTATGAGGGGATCTGGTGCAGTGAGCGACTTTCATATCTGCCTCCCTGGAAACATTCAAAAGTTATGCTTTTTTTTTTTCTTTTCTTCTTCAAACATCTTACTGTCGGACCAGAATTCAGGCTCATCTTGGGTTTTCTTTCCAAGAAAGTCATTGTTTTATTATTATTTTCTTCACGCGTCCCGAATTGTCTTCTGTACCATCACACAAAGCCCGACGCTCGCCGAATTCGGGACGGACAGAATCATATCAGAACCTATTCCTGATTCAGCGGCTCCGGCAGAACAATTGGCTGTTCTTCCTTCACTGACACAAATCTGTCGCGTCGATCCGAAGGCCGTTACTGTCGGGAAGACAAAGGGCTTTTCATCAGAGACGCCATCCCGCCCCGACCGTCCACACCAGAACTGTCCGGTCACTCGACGAGACCATGAACCGGATTAAGGTTTCATCTCAGCCCCCCCCCCCGACCCCCACCCCCCTCCCATCTCCTGTTTCCCGCGTCTTCTGTTTGTCACGTGTGAATGAGTTTAACACTGTTAATGCCACCGCAGAAAGATTGTCTTAAAAGTTACACCCTCATTTTGACGATTATTGCCTCTGGCGCCCCCTCAGAGTCCCAACAATACTTTTTTTTTTTTCTTCAGACATGGCTGGGTGATTATGTACAGACGAGTTTGTCTCCAGTTGACTGGCTGGAGTTCATGCTAAGGTTTTCCAAAGCGGGTGGATCAATACTTTTGTCCATACCACTGATTTAGAACCATCTCACTGTCATACATTCAGTTCTCTTTCCAAAAAGAAACAAACAAAACCCTCGCAATCAAATACAAAACTATGTTTTGGTTTGTGTACTTTTTTTTTTTTTTTACAAGAGAAGCAACATCAGTGCTGGAATAAATAAAAGCAACAATAATATCGCAAAGAATTCGCTAATGTACATGTAAGGACACCAATATTATGTTAGTTACAGCAGCAATTAGAAGAAAAACGCTGGTCCGAAACATTCACATTTAAGGGGCAGGAGGAGGTCAGTCGGGTCATTTGAAAGGTCACAGTCATGTTTCTGGATTCTTAAAGTCTCTTAAGATGGTTTGGTTTGGTAATATTCACGATACAACAGGCTGTGGCTTCAGTGTTCCCGTGAGGGTTTTGACATCTCCTTCAGAAGTCCACGTTCTCAAGAGCAAAGCCTCGTAGGACGCGATACTAGCCCCAGTCAGCTAGGCAAGCTACATTACCCAAACACAGCGATAGACAGGAGCAGCCTCTTCAGAAGGACCTCGTGAAGCGTCTCACAAACAATGTCAGGAATTCGCTCTGGGCTTCTGCCAGCAGCGAGCAATGCACTCGCTACATGCTAGAGAGACTACATTAGCAACAAAGCTATCATGATGGCCTTCATCCAAACCAGCTAGCATTGTTCCGAGTGAAATACCTGGAGCTCATTCCACCGGAAGACGATTAGCATTCACCATGAGACAGATTTTCTCTACCCTTTGGCTGCTCCCTTCAGGGGTCACCACAGCCAATCATCTGCCTCCATCTCACCCTCACCCAACCAGCTAACCTCACGTCCTCTCTCACTCCGCCCGTAAATCTCCTCTCTGAGGTCCAACCTAAGCATCCTTCTCCCCGGATCTTCACAATCCCTCCTCTGTCCATGTCCAAACCATCACAGTCTGACTTTATCTCCAGATCATCTAGCGTGTGCTGTCCCTCTGATGGACTCCTTCCTGATCGTCCTCTCCATCCTCCAAGAAGTTTGTGTTCATTAAAATCACTTATGCACACAGTAATCTTCTACCCCTTCAGGGTTGCCATGGAAGTTACAATCAATATTATTTTAATTTTTCTTTTTCTGTGGTATGGAAAGCAGTATCAAGCACCAGCTTTATGCCTTATTCTTGTATTCTCAGTTTTAACATTCTGCTTTTAACGACAACCTTAGGCCAAACTCCAAATACTCCACTCTTCGCTGTGAGTCCAAGTCATTTCTAAGTTAGCGATGAAAATGAGACGACGTTACGTTGAAAGGAAAAAAAAAAAAATTCACAATCGATCAAAGCAAAGCCACTAAAGCCCATGTAAAGGGTTCTTTTTCTGGATCGGGTTCTGAACCAGAAGCTAGCCCCCGGGACACCTGCTTTACACTCACACAAGCACCTCGATCATAAGACAAGTGGTCCTGGGCAGCTTCTGGACAGAGCGGGTCGCCTCGGGGGAGCGGTACCTCCCGCTCTCCTACGTTCCTCCTCCGTCCTCTGCTACAGGTGCAAGTCCTCTTGCAGCAAAGGCTGCGACATCTCCCTGCTTCTGTGTTTCAGCGACGGCAGTTGTTTGAGCGTCACTTGTTTGATGAAGACCGCCAGGAAGCCCAGCACCAACCCTAAGCCCAGGAGCGACCCGACGACGGGGGAGTAGGAGTGTCCCGGCTCGACCCTGGGGGGGGCGCTGGGTGCCGGTGTCGTCGGCACCACGGACAGAAGGTCCTGAACATCCAAGAGGGAGCCGTTGTTGGGCAGCGGCTGGACGGACAGGATGTGGCACATGAGAGGGTAAAGGTCGACGGAGCGCATGAAGGTCTTGAGGTAATTCTGGCGGAAGGCTGGTCCACGGGCCACAAAGACAGGCTGCATGCTACGCAAGGTGTTGTCGTAACCATGGTTTCCCACTGCAAGGATAAATCGTGGAAGAGTGTTAATGACCTTTGTCTTATCGATCTAAAGAGCTCCACGTTCCGTGTCGTCATTGCTTCCTGCCGTTGGTTTATGTTTCAAAGCAAAGCTACCAGTCGTGCTTTTACTACCATCGCCGTCTGACTCACGGTCAAAGAATTCGTACGGATTTCAAACTCCCCCACCGCCTTGAAATATTTAGATTAATATTTGACAAGTCCCGGCTTCTATTGAACCTTCCCCAGCAGGCTGGACCCCAGCGTCGCTACTACAGGCATGAAATAATCAAGTGTTAAATTTAAATCCAAGTCAAATTCAAAAGAATCTAATCTTCAAACATAGACATTTTTGATGTTAGAAAAGCCATGCTGAGTTGATTTTAGTGTAATTTTGTCTTCCCGTAGTTCACTTTGTGGAGAATTAACCGTCACTTTTTTACTCATTATTTGAGAGGGGGTTGCTCAGGTCATGTTGCTAATCTTCACATCACTCTTGTGAAACCGATGCTTCGGGTTTTTCTTTCTGTTTGACATCGCTAGCTGTCAGAATGACTATTCAATGAATGTGACAACATCATCTCTACAAGAGGTGATACTCAAATCCTTTCAAGGTTACAGCCATTTTTGGGTTCATTGAGCTCCATGGAACAATACAAACCCCACCTGTTCTAGAAGTGGGTTTGTATGTTGATTATTTTTCGTATCTTAATTGAATTATCCCCATTTAAAATAACAGAAAAACAATTAATTTGTTGGTAAATATCATGGATGCATTGCGATTATATTATCTGTCACACATACACCATGTTCTTGCTTCACTATTATTTTGTGTTTAATTTACATAGAAAGCATCTTCTTTCTGGGTTCCCCACTTGTTTTCTTAGGGGCCCATGATGATTTAAAAAAAATACACAAAATAAGCACAAAGATATAAAATGATGCTACACAAGAGATAGCAACACCACACCAGATATGCGTACTGTACCAACTACCCGGACAAAGTGTCCGGGGGATGCTGGAAGCAACTAGGTGTTCTTTAAGGTGAGAGCAGCGGCAATCCAGAAGATGCGGCGGCGCCATGAAGCGTATTCGAGTTGAGGGAGCTCGCTTGGTGCTGACCGTGGCAATTTAGAATTTTGGTTTTCTCGCTCTTGTATTCGTGTCATTAAATTTTTTCCGTATTTCAAGGGTAAAAGGCACTTGAATCGTGCTTCGTATCTTTAAAAAAATCGTATATAAAGTGATTGGCATCTTAAGGGGCCACTGTATTTACATTTGTTGCCCTTCATATTATCTTATAAGACATTATATTATCTTATTATCAAAATCTTATTTTTGTAGCAACTGGACTTGAGTTTCTTCCCTTGAAGTGGGGAGTTTCCGATATAACCTCCAGGGTCGGGGGCGGTCTAGCTTACTTAGTATCTTGTCGGAATCTTCTTGTTGTGGCAACTTGACTTGAATTTCTTTACTTGAAGATGTTTCACCCCTCATCCGAGAGGCTTCTTCAGTTCTGAAGTCAAGTTTTCAAGTGAAGAAATTCAAGTCCAGTAGCTACAACAAGAAAATCTCGACTAGAATTCACCATGACCTGGATGACTGAGAACCTCCACAGACAGATGGCTTGTTATGCAAATTGTAGTTGTGTAGAAGCTCGGTGGAAGGGGGTTGTTGTGCAAATGGGGGTGTCTTTGGGTGCGAACAAAGGTACAACTTCTGGGAACATATCTGGATTCCATTTGAAAAGGTGGAGCCCAAATTCTCAGAATGTGAACAACGGAGAGAGAGCCCGTCGGATCACATGGACCGAGGCTCGGGGGGTAGTTGCTGGGATGTGCTTCTGGTGTTGGATCTTAGGTAGGCCTGATCTGTGTGGGCTAATCTTTGGATGGATCCCAATGTGGCATTGTACGTAGGCGAAAGGTTGTGCCTAAGCCCCCCTCCTCTGTTCAGAAATTCTTTCATTTTGACACAGATGGCGTCTTTTCCTCCACTCTCAAACCATCTGTCTTCTCTGGCCAGACATTGCTGTCTGCAAAGGAGCGGCCCCTGTCCTTCAGGTGGAGGTGGACTGCGGGGTCGTGACCTGAAGTGGTGGCTCTCCAGTGTTGGGCCGTCAGTTTGAGCAAAGGTTGTTTTGGTCTCTCCGATGTGGACGTCACCACGATCCTCAAGTTTTCAAGAGGAGTAAATCAAATCCAGTTGCTACGATAAGATTTTGACAAGAACTGACCATGACCGGGATGACTGAGAATCTCCACAGATGTTTGTTTCTCTCTATATTACGCCACGTGTCTTGACGGCGATTAATGAGACCGTGGGGTGGGTTTGACGGGAGATATGGATATGACAACCGCTGGTCATAAGCGGTTCACGCCAGCAGAAGGCTAAAAGCAGAGCGCAGCCGCTCGAGTCACAAAGGCAAGCGTGGGGACATCGTCAAACTTGCTATATCCCTGTAAAGGCGCTGTTTTCGCGGCGGACACTGTCAGCGAAGCAGGTTGAAAACCCTCAGTTTGCATCGACGAAAAGCTAAGCATTAAGCATTTAGCATTAAATATGCCTTTTTTTAAAAAAATGATTGTCACCATAAGAACAACGGCTGCACCGATGCAAAGTCTGACTCCCGCTGTTTCTACAGGGTGAGAAAATGTGCCTTCTTTGATAATTGCGGCTGGAATAAGGAGCCAGCTTTGGACTGGAAAAAAGAAACCTCTCCTGTGAAGTTATTAATAGAGCCGGGGAGAAGGCTGCGCTTAAAAAAACCTCCGCTCAAAAAAAGACCTGCTTGATATGAGCAGACCTGAATTTTGTGCAAACCTACGCATGAGCAGCGTCGTCCGGTTCTGCACGATGGTCCAGCCCTCCTTGGCCTCCACGAGGATGGGCATGATCCTGGTGTTGTGTCGGTAGTGGAGGCGCTCGGGGACGTCGTCCCTCTTGTACACTGCCATGTACGGGTTGGCGTCGGCCAGCTTTTCGTAAACCTCGTCCAGCTTTCCTGCAAAAATGGATGAGAGGTGATCTTGCAGAAACGCGGTATCGCGACATTTTAGGGAAAGGACGTTTTGTGGAAATTCACTTCTTTCCGCATACTCTCTGTCATGGGGAAAGAGGACAGATTTCCATATTTCGTTATCAATGAACAACCTGAAAATGCGCTTCAGTGTATAGTCGAAGACAAATAAGCCTTCAATGGGAGAGCTGTTAGCTTTTAATGAGATATTCAATTTAAAATAATACAAATAACATGTCAGCAAAGCAGGGACAATTTTTTAACTACTTTGAATTCAGTTTTAATTCAATGCAGGCGTTATACATATTGTTTCTGTTTAAGCATGTAATTTATCATTTATAATGTCATAAGGACACTGAATTTAATTATATCCTAATAATGTATGACAAACTAAAGACAAGATTTTAACTAAGACATTATGTTAAGGTTTTATACATATTTTTTCTGTTCAGGCATGTAATTTATAATTCATAATGTCATAAGGACATTTCTAATATCTTTTTTTTTTACTTCCAGGACCTTAATTTTGCTGATTATTCACAGGATAAAATATGGATTCATACTTGCATTTAGTTACTGTACTACTCCTACACTTATTTTGGCCATATTTTCCATAAATACATCAAGTGAATATTGAAATGAATGCACAAAAAACTGGAAGCCTGGAAGGCACTGCAGGTCAAGTCCATAACCTCCCGGACAAACTACATATTGTTTTCGAACACATGGTGTTTTATTTGAATTGACAAACAAGATAAGGGCTTAGGTTCGGGAAAAAAAAATCACATGTCAGAGACTCATAGACAAGCGCCGTGACGCAGGGTTAAATTCCAATATTAAGATAATACTTTATTGATCTCCATAGGGAAAATTCGGGCTAGTCTATTACTGATAGTCCCTGGTTGGATTCCCTGGTTGGACGCTTGGACGAGACATTCAATGGTTGTATGTCTCTACAGGTGGCTTTGTGATTGACAGGCGACCGGTCCAGGGTTAAGCCCCGCCTCTTGAGCGTGAAATCTAATGCTAATGTTGATAAATTGTGAATTTTTTCATGAAGCTTCTGAAAAACTACGGATAATTTCTGGCTCATTTCTTAATTCTTTTACTTATATTTTAGTTGATGTTATACGTTCGTTCTGTCACCGATCAACTGGTCTGTAAATCATTTCTTGATTGATACCTTCACTTGGCAGAATCCCCACCACTGGACTCTTGTCCACCCAGGTGTAGAGGTCTCTGCTCACGTACTCGTCCAGCTCGATGATCTTGTCGCCGAAGAGCTGCGTCATCCCGTGGTCGCTGGTCACGATGAGGTTCACCTTCTCGTACAGCCCGGCCTTCTTCAGCTCGTTCCGGAGGAAGCCCAGTTTCTCGTCGATCCCGGCAATGACGGCGTCCATGAGGGTACTCTGAGGTCCCATGCTGTGGCCGCTCTCGTCCGGCTCCTCCCAGTACAGAACCCCGAAATCCACCGCCTCCTCCTCGGGCGCCGAAAACCACTCGATAATCCTTTCGACCCGGGTCTCGAATGAAACGGAGGCATTGTACGGGAGGTATCGGTCGGGCAGCACGCCGTGGATCTTCACATCCGATCCAGGCCACATCGCCGCCCCGCTCCGTCCCCCAGATTTCTGCAGGGTGACCCAGAGAGGCACCGCCTCCTCCCACCACTGGGACTCGTAAATACTGTCCGTCTCCATGGAGAAGGACCGGTTGAGAACCGGATCGTACATCTCATTGGCCACGATGCCGTGGGACTCGGCGTACAAGCCTGTCACCAAGCTGTAGTGGTTGGGGAAGGTTTTGGTGATGTAGACGCTCTGCACCTGCTCCACCGTCACCCCTTCTACCATGATGCTGTGGAAGTTGGGCGTCGGGACCCGGTCGACGTAGTCCCAGCGGAAGCCGTCGAAGGACAACAGCAGCAGCTTGGGCCGATCCTCCTCGCTGGAGGCCTCGTGCCGGTTCACGTGGTTGGGGGCGACCATAGGGAACAGCAGCAGCAGGAGGACCAGAGGACTGACACCTCCTCGCAGAGAGCGGCGCCTCATTGTGTGACGCTCGATTTCTCCTAAGAGCAAACAGGCGGTAAGGTATAAAACCAAAATAGTCCACAGTGTTCAAGAAAGACGGTGTTTTACCCAATTAGCGGTAGCCAAGAATTATTAGCAATGCGCTCATTCCGGCGCCGGCACCCCAATGATCGCTGCCAAACCAACAGGTATTTGATCCTGGAGTCCAGGACTGGGACTCAAAGC
Source organism: Fistularia tabacaria (assembly GCA_901007705.1). Taxonomy (NCBI): domain Eukaryota; kingdom Metazoa; phylum Chordata; class Actinopteri; order Syngnathiformes; family Fistulariidae; genus Fistularia; species Fistularia tabacaria. The sequence goes on along the minus strand of CAAKHD010005128.1, from coordinate 6,439 downwards.
TGACTCCCAACAAGAACTCAAGAATTCCGACTAGAACATTGGAAGTGATTATTCAAAGATGTTAGCTAATAACGCCTTTATGTAATATTTGCAATAGGTTAACGTTGTTGTCTTAACCATATCAACCACACCCGTAACCTGTAAATATAATTATCGTTCTTATTATCATCTTTGAAGGATACCGATTACAGATTTACCCTCTGCTTCTCATTCTACAGCCTCGACTCGAAAATTGCTCAAGACCCTTGCATGACGTGCAGTAGCAGGTAAGAGGTCATTTCTCAGGATATTGAGATTTGCTCTATCTTTGGGGAGCTATATTAGGTCGCTGCAAACCCGCAGACAGCAGTTTTCAGGACAGCCGACCGTCTGAAAGTCCAATATTCTGACCACACATGCTCCCTATCAAGGTGCTATTTTGCATGTCCTTGGTTTGGCTAATATGACTAACCTGTAAGGCCCCCTGTCGGAATCCAACCAGGGACCTTCTTGCTGTGAAGCACCAACCACTGCACCACCATGTCGATTATCAGGAAAGTAAAAAAAAAAAAATGTAATAAAGAATCTGAAGAGAATGAAAGAAATCACCTAGAATTGTTTTCTAAAGAAAGTAAAAACGTAAAAATAATTAAGCAGACAAATCCCTTGAAATATATTCAAAAGGGGGGGGGGCGCAAGGGGAGGCATGCATGAATTAAAAGCCCTTTAAATCCAATGAAGCCTTAATATTAACCAGAACAACTGCAAAACAAAACACCTGAAAATCTATTATATAGAATAAGACCACAAACAAACAACCTGAAGTTTGGAAGGCTGAAATGGACAAATTCAGGTCAAATCTAATATATTTTCAATCTGCCATTCAGACCTGAATGTCTAGTCAGTTTGGCACAAACCCACGGCACGTCTGAAGCCCGGTTCACTGTGGGAGAGCACCGGAGACGAGACGTGAAACCACGGAGGGCGTCCGAACGCGGCGGCTGACAGACGGAACCGAAAAGACGCCGGGGAGCGTCTGCAACCGCTGCAAAAGCACGCAGCACGGAAATAGAAAATTAAAAAAAAACACACAAAAAAAACAACCAACAACCACCTATCCACTTCACCCCGTAAAAGGAAAGCCTTTCCACGCACAATTCTTCCACGAATGCAATACAAATAAACGAGCAAGGGGGTTCCGAACAGCGCCTGCTCACCTTATCAGATCCCGCAGGTCCGGCCTTGCAGCTCCCTGATAAACAGCCGGACTCTCGTCGCGGCCAAAAGGGAAGTCCCGCCTCTCCCTGGCCGCTTCTATTTCTCTTTTATTGTCTTATTTTTTTAAATTTGTTTTGTGTTTCTTTTTTATTAAATTTTATTTATCCCGAGACGCGACGCAGATCGCACGGTGACAAAGGGGCGGCCGCCGTCTCCTCCGAGCGCATCCTTTCCCTCCGCCGGGGGGCTGCAGCCGCCGAGATCGACAAGTGCGCCGGTCTAATGACGTAATGTGGGAGGTTGGAGGAAGTGTGTGTACGTGGGGGTGGGGGTGGGGGCAACCAGAATTATAAATAGAAATCTAATTAAAGCAAGGTTATTTGAAGAGGGGGGAAATGCACCGGATT
>CAAKHD010005123.1:0-17873 GCA_901007705.1 Fistularia tabacaria | reverse complement strand
AGACATGAACTATTCACCCTGTCATTCACACGTCTGGACGATGCAGGGTCTCCATGAAGCTCCTGCACGTGTTTGGACGGTGGGAGGAACCCGCAGAACCCTGAGGAACCCCACGCAGACACGGGGAGAACATGGAGACTCCACACAGAGAGCTTCACCGTGGGAATCCAACCAGGGACCTTCTGACTGCGAGGCAGAAGCGCTAACCGCTGCTCCACAGTGTCAGAACATTTGTGTACGGTTTGATTTTGAAACGTCTCTGGGCACATTTGAGAGTTCGACAGTTTCCTGAAACAACGACTAATCCAGCGTCAATCCCAACATCCACGTCCACCCTCAGCAGGAACTCCACGCAAGCTGGAGAGAACGTGGAGACTCCGCACAGAAAGAGCCCTCTGTGGGAGTCCAGCCTGGAAGCTGCGAGGCGGAGGTTCGAACCGCTGCTCCACGGCTGAGGCGCCTTCTCAGGATGGGAAGCAGGAGGTGGAAGGAGAGAGGAGCGCCATCAGGCGTCTGTGATGGAAGGCCTTCAATCCGGATTGGAACTGCACGCGTTGAGCAGATAGTTATGATGATCGCGGCCGTTCATGTCATCACCATTACGGCCGATCGCCCCGCTCGCGCTAGTCCTGATGAACTGGCACGTTACGGAGATTAGCGGCGGGCGGCGAGGTAGCGACCTTCAGAGGAGTCGTTGCCGTGGAGACGTGCTCCCCCCCGACACACAGAGACAAAAAGATTCCTCCCGAATTACATTTGTGACGTATACAGTTGGAAAGCCAGTGGTTTAGTCATGTTCTTCTCTCGGCTCAATTACAAAGAACGATATCGCCGTTTCCGGTAACGTCGGACGACGAGTCGTCGCGTCGCTACGTCTGCGACGACGGGATCGGGCGGCCGACTTAGCGACGCCTCGGAACTTATCAGAGTGACTGACACCTGCCGCCACACGGGTGCATCTCCTCATCTTGGATTTGCAGGAGAGCCGAAAGCTAAGCCGGGACGCGCTGATTAAACTCCAGGCTCCCTTCTTTCCCGCCCAGCCACCCCGGATTTGTAAAAATTCTGCTATTTGATGCAAAACCCCGCAACCAGAGCTCTTCCGAGCAGCAAAAACAAACACGCGGCACTCCGGTGGATTTGACGGGGCCGCTGCCGATGCAGCAGAGACGAGCGGGGCCGCGTTCTTTTCCTGCATAATAACAGAATGCAACGCTCGACACGCTTCATTTGTATGAAAGCGCCGCCTCTCGCTCTCCGCTGTGTTGATTCGTGATCGGCAGCTTCAGCCACAGCTGAATTTTAATTGTTTATCTGCCGCGGTGACACTTCATCCCGGTATTTAAATGACAGTTATTCTATTTCTGGAGTGATGTGTCTTTTGGAAATGCCTCCAGATCTGTCAATTCATTGTGGGGCCTTTGGGTGTAATTGAATTCTGCATTCTCCACGTTTCTGGTGAATTTCAGGAGGGCGACGTGGGAGCACAAATCTTATTTTTACTGTGTCACAAATCACATTCGAAAAATGCCGCATGAGTGTGTGTGTGTGTGTGTGTGTGTGTGTGTGTGTGTGTGAGCACTCATCTCGATGGTACTGGTTCTCAACAACAACAAAGAAAAAAAAAAAAATCAATAGGAGGCAGAGGATGTTGATATCGTGGCTTCCAAGGAACAAATGAGTCGATGAAATTGGGGTTGCAATGCTCTCGAAAACACAGATTCCGTACACGAGAATGTCGGAGCCTGCTCTTCCTCAGGAGAACATCTTCTATCACACGTCGGTGTCCAGCGTCATCTTCACCGCTGCAGTGTGCCGGGGCGCTAGGCTAAAGGCAGCCCACGCTAACAGGCTCAATAAGCTGAGCAGGGAGGCCGGCGCCGAGGACGACGCTGAAGAAGCTGCTCAGCATCAGGGACGACGCCTCTCACCCCAGACCCAGAGCACCGAGGAGAAACCACAGAAGGTCTGTCCATCGTGCCGCCATCAAACCAGAGAACTCCTCCCGCTTTCTGCTGGAAGGAAACCTGACAGCAATAAAACCAACATATCGTGAATGCAGGGAATGTCGGAGCCTTCCGGATAAAGAATTTCCTTCGGGATTAATAAAGTTCTACTCCATCCATCTGAGCGGGGAGTGGAGCACGATGACGCCACGCACGATGTGCTGCTTCCAAACGACAGCATGGAGGTCCCTGGCCGGACTCCGAGGTTCCGAATGCAAAGGCAGAGAGGAAGGTCAGCACGGAGACGGGCTGATGAAGCATCTCTGCAGACTTTACCACCGAGTGGAAATCACGACAACAGCCGGACTGATGTTTACAACTATGATTATCCGATAATGAGCCGCGGCCGTTGGCGGCGGTTACTCGTTTACTCCGCGGGCTAAAAGTCAAAGCCCACGCTGCGCAGAGGCCGGGCGTGACCGTCGGGAATTTACCGGAACGTTAGTGAGCATTTCATCGTCGCTGCCATTCGGAGACGATCTGCCCGGATCTGCTGCGCCGACCGGATTCCACCGACGCCGCGCTTTGAATGAAGAAGTATTCAAAGTCTTTCAGAAATGCAAGAACACTCTCTCCTTTTTTTTTTTTTTTTTTATTGCGTGCTTTACTATCCAAGCAACGCAAACTGCTCTTACAACGTGCAGAGAAGAAACAAATGGAAAAGTGTTGTGTGAGTAAAGCTGGTGGATATTCAGCTCGCCGGCTGATGTATTGGAAATCTTTGGCGACATTCAGCGAAGACTGGCGGCGGCGGCGGCGCAAACATCCGATTCTTCTCCTGGCTACGTTTGCATGGGTTCTTGGCCTCAACGGTGCATCGCGGTCCTTTCCAAACATCATGACCTTCTCACCGGCGCCTCGTATCTCCACTTCTACGACGGGCATTCAGGGCGCCGGCCAGGCACCGCGGGGCTTCAGCGCCTCGCCCAAGGACGGCCAAGGAGCCGCGGATCGAACCGCCGAGCCAAAGGTCTCCTCAAACCACTTCCTTGCCATGTATTGATCCCTCCGCGGATTTATGGACCGCTAAAGACCGGGCAGAAACTTTTTCATAAAATTCGTATTGATCAGATCTTTGGCGGTGTGTTTGTTTTTTTCTTCGTATGACGATTTCCACGCGCAGTCATTTGACAGTTCTATGACTTAAGCAGAAAAATCCCACTCAAGGCACCCGTCCAAATTTAGACCCATGAAAAAGGAGGCTAATTGCATCATCTGTGTCATCCCTCCCTCGGATGAAACACACATTACGCTGCGAGCGTCACAATTTATTTCAGCTCGAAACAGATCCGAGAGGCGCCCGATTCCACAGCGTGCGGCGCCGAGCTAACAGCCCTCGCCGGTTTCTTCGGGAAGCAGGTATGGAGGTAATCGGCCTTTCCCGCAACTCGCCCCGGAATCGGGAAAAATCTCCCGCGTCGGAGTAAACGCCTGCATCTTCTCCGCCGCCGCCGCCGCCGCCGCTCGTCTTAGCGTGGCTTTAGCCGCTCTGCATGGACGATTGTCGCTTCAGTGCGCGTCTCCATGGCTTCCCGGGCAGATCCCAGCAAAAACGCGAAGCATCGTTGGGTCTTTGTTTTGATCCTGGTTCTGTAATTAGAGCCCAGGTAATTAACTCGCTCTCCTCAGCTGAAAAACTGGAATAAGAAAATAAATCAGCGGTGGCCATCGAATGCTTTTCACTCTGCGCTTTTGAAATGAACCCGTCACCTCCTCCGCCAGCGCTGTCTGCTCCGGAGGACGGATTGCACGCAGAAAGAAAACATCACCCGCTTATTTGCCTCAAATCTCAACCGGGTAACGTTATGAAAAGTCATCCGAGGAGTGTTTTGTGCTGAAGCCACGAAGAAAATGGACGGACAGATGGAGCTTCAATGCGGAAAATCCCGGGAAATAAAAAACTCAAGGGGAAATGGAGGAAGGAGAAATGTTTGTCTGGATTGCAAAGGCCACATTTATTGCTAATTAGCTTGTTGCTATATGCAGTACATTGAGGTGAAATGCACCATTTGCTGTGAAAGTGATCAGCTTAATTCTCAATCTCCTGGAAATAGACATGTTTACTATACTTGTCCTGTTTAATGGGCAGTTACAGTTAAAACAGTTCTGCAGTCGCACTGGGGGAAGAAAAAAAACAAAAACAACGCCGAGTCTCTGCCACGGCAACGTCCAGCACCAGTAACCATGGGAAACTGCCCCTCTCTGCAGAGAACGAAGGCCAAGCTGAAGGACGGGACTTGCCAATGATTCCCCCTTGTGTGCAGTCACGAGACCCGCGGCGGCGCTGATTGACCGACAAAGCCAAGATCTCCTCCTGAGCGGGCCAATGCCGGCGCGCCGCACCGTCCAAACAGGATATTACACCCTTCGCTGCTGCTCATCGGTCCAAGGCGAAGGCCCGGGAACGTCTCGGGGGGTTCATTTATTTGATTTGTCCATTAAAAGCGGCGCAGAACACGGGGTCGTGCTCAAGATGCCGGCCGGCAGCTGGGCCGGGACGCCGCGGCTCCAAGAGGGCTTCGACGGACCTCCGCGCAGCGGGGGCGCTATCGCGGATCCCGAGGAATGGGTGCGCGCGCTGTTAAAGCACGCCGTCAATGTTTGGTGTACATGACTTACCTCGCTAAGCTGGCTTATACTCGGGCTCATACCACTTCTAAGCTTCTTAAGGAGTAAGCACCGACTGAGCTAATTATTCATGGACAGCCTCCATCACGGGAGACTGAGTCAAGCATGAGGACTTCGATCATGAATTTCCTTCGGCGGCTCACACACGCAGGCTGTTTGACTACATTTCTCAAGCGTCGTGTGAGGAGAGCGCTTGGCTTTCACAACGGCGCTGTCCCGCTATTACATCACGCCGGTGCCATCCATTATCCGGCGACGCTGGCACGGCTCTGCCTGCCTACGCCCGCTTGGGTCTTTGATATGTTAATGCGGCTAATAATCTGGAAGTTAGCGCCGCGCTCCGAGCCCGGGCTAACGCTTTTCCGAGAGATTCATCACAAAATGGACCCGCGCTCGGGATCGTCGGTCGGTTGGCAAGGAGGCGTCCGCGCCGCCTGCGCACAAAACATTTTAAAAGGAACACGATCGTGGCAAGATCTGAGTTTCACTTCAAGTCGACGGGAGGAGGGATTGGAGTCAAACAAACAAAAGAGCGGATCAAGTGGGGCTTGAAGTCAAACCCGGAAACGGCGTGGCATCCGATCTCGTATCACATCCCCCGCATCAAAAGGATATACACTACGGCGACATGCAAAAGATCCAAGCAGCCAGATGATGACAGGATCATCTTCAAGGATGAAAATAAATACGGAGGCAGAGCCGCAGTGTGAGGGACGCAGCACAGCAAAACGCGGAATAGCACCGGGAAGAAGCCATTTAACCACATGAAGCTGATTATTCCTGACCGCAGCTCAAAAAACAACAAGGAAACTCAAAGCGCGCCCGACAAATGGCTCCGCTTCTGCAACAAAACCAAAATTGCGGTAACAGCGGCTCGGCGTGGTTTTCCGCCGTCTTTCATCAAATCCCCGTGTTTTGTTTTTTCACGGGAAACAGACGAGGGGGGGGGGGGATCGGTGCTCCGCTGTGAACGGGTGAAGGCCGTCCGACGGATGTGGTGATGAATTATATATTTGCAAGCTTAATGCGTATTTCTAACGTGCGCGTGTGAAGCTCCCTGATTAGCTGCACGCCTTTGGACGACAGCCTTGAAGCCTTGCAGCTAGCAGCTCGACGGTCCGTCCACAGCGCGGCCTCAACTTTACATCTCGAGATTATTTGGTTCGGTTTTCCAGCCGAGTCATCAAAGATGAACAAAACCTGCGTAAGGCCCCGCTCATCAGAAAATATGTCTGAATTATGGTTTTTTTATGCTTTTTAGTGGACGTTTCGGACTCGGAAAGAGGAAAAACAAGGGTCCATTAAGCACGTCCCCTAAATGGAAGATAAATATAGCAGCTAAGTAAGCGGCATACATGAAAAGATGGTAAGCACCGCGCCGTCAAGCAAATTAAATGTAAATGTAATTCACTAAGAGGCAGCCGGAGATGAGGAATGTGGACACCTACTGTCAACCTCTGAAAGCAGAGCAGACAGTAAAGTCCTAATGGAGCAAATGACGCGGAAATAGAAAAACACATTTCGATCCCTCGTTGTTTCGGTGCGACATAAAGACGGCGTTTGAATGACTTTGGGCGACTCCGCCGCCGAGGTGACGGGTGTTTTCAAATCAGACGCTGCTCTGATTTCAGGCGACGCGGCGGCGCAGTTACATCAATCATGTCCGGCGCGTAAACCGGCGGTTTACCTGACTCTCCACGCAAAGTTGAATTAACTTCTGACGACATCAGTGACGTCAGGATTCCACCTTTAAGGGCGGCGGCGGAGCCGTTTAAAGGGCTTTATCTGCGCGCCGCATCCTCAGGTTCTCGGAAGAAGTAAAACTGGACGCGCACAAGAGCGATAGGAGCATTCAAGCATTCAAGCATACTCTACTCTACGACACTACAGTGTACTATTCAGAAATACTACCTCTCATTCACATGTCATGTGGACACGCAACCATTCATGCTCTCATCCACACCGGTGGACGTTCAGGGTCTCCATGATCCTCCTGCATGTGTTTGGACTGCGGGGGGAACCCGGAGAACCCTGAGGAACCCCACGCAGACACGGGGAGGACGTGGAGGCTCCACACAGAAAGGCTCCCAATCCAAACAGGGAGCTTCTGGCTGTGAGGAGGAGCCTCCATCCGCTGCACCTCCATGCCGTCCTTCTCATCTATTCCGCATGTGGACGTCCAATCAGAAGCACTCGCTCATGAGTTGGTATCTCCTTCTACAAGCACCTGCATGATGCCGATAAGACATCCTGAATGGAATCCTGAAGGCCCTCCCTGTCCGGAGTGAAAGAAACGACTCGTAATGTTTTCCGCGCGGCCTCGACAGCTGGACGAACGACGACACGTGAAAGCCAACGTGACCTTGGGGTTGTCCTTCAGCCGCCCCGGTCACCTCCACCTTCAGGAGCCAACCCTTGTCTTCTCCGTCCCACACAAAGAAAAAGAAAGAAAAAAATCTCACCTGCAGCAAAACCGTGCAAAGTGTGCTTGGCCGCTGATGACAGCGCTGCCGGCTCAGCAGCCATATGCTGCGCCGCTGATTAGACCAGAGCCACGCTGAGAGGAACACCAAGCCTCCAGCCAGAGGAGAGGGAGGGGCAACTGTTTTGGAAAAAGGCTTCTTTTTACATCTTCAGATGTTCCCGGATTCAAAGCCGTCCATTTAAAGCCCCCCCTCGAACAACGAGTTGCTCTGAAAGCGCGTCTTCACGGCGAGGACGGGTGTGAAAGTTGGGAGGAGGCGGACCTCCGCGGGGGGGGGGATTTACGTGTTTTCCGTCCGGAGGGGCTTCAAATGGGCCGGCGTTCTTCATCACAAGACCCTGCGGGAAAAAGGCGAGGAAACCGCAGCTCCATCCGAACTCCATTGTCAACGGAAACCCTGATCAAAGGGGCTCCGGCAGGGGAAACAAAATCACCTCACAGCGAAAAGCGTTTGACAACATTCGAATAAATCTGCATGGAGAGCTTTTTAAAAAGAGCCCACGCTCTTTTCTGTCTCTGGAATGCTAACATTATGGTCGCATCTCGAGGACGTCGGGCGCCGGCGTTGGAAACGACAGCGAACGACATCGCCGACGTCACGAGATCCGGTTTCCCCCCCAAAGCGGCGGCGGCGACGCCCTGCCCGCTCGGCCTCGTCGACAAGTCGCCGCCGCGACGCTTTCTCTTTTTCCCGGCGTGGTGAAACGACATCTCACGGACAACAACGCAATTTCATGATTAATGATCCTCCCCGGGCGGAGACGCCGAGGAACACGCCGAGGAACACGTGTTCTTCCGGGGGGGGCTCCTCGTTAGCCGTCAGACTTCAAAGTGTCATCCCGACAAGGTTTCCTTGAAAACGTCCTTTTTGCGTGACTACACGCACGTCGTAATTCAATTTCCCGTCTCTTTAGGAAGCGCTGTGAGAGCGACTGCGTCGTCTAAACACGGGCAAGTGGAGATACAATGGAGGCGCGGAAGAGCCGGCCGTCTTATCGCCGTCGCTCGATCGGCGTCTCTTCCCCCCCGACCGCCGTTCCCGGCGGAGGGATTTCTCCAACGCTATCTCCTTTCTTTATCCTCGACCGGTTTCGCTTTCCATTCCAGTACCGTTTCTCCAGGCCGTACTTTAAGTACGTTTAATAAAATTTATCTCTGACGTCCCGGCGGCTCCTCTATTGCCTTAAAGTCCAGACAAACCGGGAAAACCATCGGACCATCGCATCAGATTATATTAATATAGCTGCTCATTCATTCATTCAATTTCTAGACCGCTTTTCCTGGGCGGGGGGGGGCGATCCCTGCTCTCATTGGACGAGAGGCGGGGTTCACTCCGAACCCGTCAGTCATGTAAATGACAGGGTGGTCGGTTGAATTATCTCCAGGTCTCGAGCGAAGGGACATTCACACGAGCGTTCGCCCGCTCATTCGCGCCGATGAGCCTCCTGGATGTGTTTGGACTGCGGGAGGAACCCTGAGGAACCCTGAGGAAGCCACACAGACGTGGAGAACATGGAGACTCCACACAGGAAGGCCCCCTGTGGGACTCCAGCCAGGGACCTTCTGGCTGGGAGTCGGAGGCTCCAACCCCTGCGCCGCCGCGCCGCCGCTAACTCGTAACTCCTTGCTCCAGCTGAGGCAGTCGAAGGCTGCTGGAGGCTGCATGAGGTTGAAGCTCCACCGAAGCGAAGCGTGACACCGTTCTCCGTCATCCGAGGCCTAATGACCACATTTTTCCCCAAATAAACCCCGTCTGACCTCGTCTCCGCACAGCCTGACGTCGGTGGAGACGGCGCGGGATGTTTTTTACGATCGTTTGACTAGGCGGGTTATTTCTGCGACAGGAAATGGATCCAATAAACTTCCCTTGTACAGAATAAGCAAGGGCGAGGCAATATGCAGATTAGAAAATGTGAACTTGTTTGAATTCCAAGAAGGAAAGGGGTCCTTTCAAAGCTCGGGTGATACAATCTCTTTGAAACAGGAAGCCAAGTCCTTTCCGCGGGCCGGCAGACCTGAAGGTTTGCAGCATCTTTAAAGCGAATACATGAATAAACACCTCCGGCCCCGCCGAGCGGAAGGCGCCGCCCGCCGTCTTCAAATATTCATCCGCGCGGAAAGCGAGCGTTCGCGCCGCCGATCCCGGCCCCTGTGATTGAGGTCCCTCAAGTCAATAGACGAGGGCCCGCGACCACGGCATCCAGCCGTCATCCATCAGGCCCGGGGACGGAGAAAGCACTTTGTCATGCCCATCTAATAACCCGCCGTTGCCGAAGCGGCATCGAGGTGCGTCATCAATAAACGCGGGCGTGCACGACGGCGAGAGGACAAAGGCACACAGCGGCCGCTGTTTGGGAGATAATGGGCCTATAACGAGATTATCGCCACGCCGCCCCGCTTTGTTTGGCGGCTCGCCGATGCGTATTGATGCGCGGATCAAACCATAAAGCCGTCGAGTCGTTTCACGTCACGGCGGCGACGTGATCTACGGCGCGCGGGAGGCAACATGTTGGGATGCATCCTGACAGAGCAGGTACGCCGCCGCCGCCGCCGCAGAGGGGGAATGTTTGTATCCCAAACTGTGACGTCTGAGTGGATGTAGCTTCGGCTTTTGCCCGTTCACATCTCATGTTAGTCAACGTCATCCCCGCCGCCCTCGTCTCGGGGGACCCCACGCCGGCCATTCCTCAAATCATCGCAGGCCGGATTCAGAGTGACAGCGAGCCTCTCTTGCATAAGAGGCCGGCGAAGGAAGAAAAAGCTCTCTTCCGCCGGTGCGTTTGGGCCAATTTGACTGCGGAGAGAGTTTCTGGCTGTCTTTGGGCCGCGGCGGAGAGGGAAGTTCTTTAAAAATTCATAATTCTCATATTTGCATCACATTTGAGTAAACAGGCTTATCCTGAGCGGCTTCGAGCGCGGCTCAGGATGCAGGGAAAGACGCCGGCGCCGGCTCAGCGAGTGTCCTGCAGAGGCGGCGCTCCCTCCTCTCTTCAGAGTCGCACTTTTTGCGCCGCTTTCCGCTCGCACAAAGCTCGGGTCCAAATCAAAATAAAGGTGTTTTTGTCCTCCCCGCTGTCCCGGTAACCCCCCAGGAGGCGCGGGGTTTATTCCCTCTAACAGCAGCGACCGCATGCAAAGCGGACGCGCGGATAAAAAAAAACCCGGGCACGGACGCGGCGCATCACCGCGGCGGCGCGGGGGGCTTGTCGGGAAAGGCGCCCCGGCCAGCCGGCTTTCCGGAGAATATTTGAAGACGGGGTCTCCGAGCGGGACGTTTCGCACCTTCGGACGCCGAATACAAGCTCTTCTTCTTCGGTGCCATTTTTTTCAAAGGCATCATTTCTTTTTTTAAATTTGTCGGTCGCGCGCGGCAGCAGAGATGCATGGCCGTGTAAAGAGGGAGACATAAATAGGCCGGCCCCGGCAGAAATGTGGGCCTGATGGCCCACGCGGGCGCTCGCGGCTCCTGCGGTCGGCGTAGCAACTTCACTTGATTGTAATGGACTCTCTTTGCTGCATGTATGGCTGCTGCAGCTCGGCTCCAACACAAAAATTCCACGGGAAGAGCGAGAAGACCAAGCATAATACTGGTTATATTTAAAAAGGAAGTTTGATTTCATACAAAATGAACGTATCACATGTTCTTATGTGACATTTAATGAAAAGTGGTGCGCACACGGAGAGCAGCTTGCTCTTGGCTTCCACGGTCGAGCATGTATATTGAGACTTTTCCGCAAAAGAGCAACGTTTCAAAGAGCCGCTCTCACAAAATTACAGCAACGACTCAAATAAAAGCAGTTAATCTCTTCATTCATTCAATATCAATGCAAGGTGCCAATGGACGGGTCGCCAACCCATCGCAGGGGCTCATTTAGGGACATGAAACCACTCATCCACGCGTCTGGACCATGCAGGGTCTCCATGAAGCTCCTGCATGTGTTTGGAGGAACCCAGAGGAGACGCGGGGAGACCGTGGAGACTCCACACAGGAAGGAACCCTGTGGGAATCCAACCGGGGACCTCCTGGCTGCGAGGCAGAAGCGCTAACCTCTGCGCCGCCGCCGCCGCTTAATCTAATCAAACAAATAAGGTGCTTTCTAATCATCCGTGCTTTCGGCTTTGGCGGAGAAAAGCAGCTGGACTGCAGCAAAGAGCCGTAAATACAGCGAAATCTAAAAAGATCTCTCTCTCTAACACGCGGCAATGAAACAAGCCGTGATTCGCTGAGGGCTGTGGAAGGAGCGAGCGGATTGGCTTAACACGGACGCATTGTTAACCCTCAAGGAAATCATTTCAGGGTAGGAAGTATTGATGGCACACTGATAGATCCACCGGAGCGATGTCTGTACAATGGGCATCAGATTATGCTAATCTGCGCTCGCCCCGGCCCGGACGGCCACTCTCTGCATGCAGCCCATGAAAATTTCATGCCGTGCAGGATTTACACGGCCCGCTAAACACTTGTGAGGCCGCGGAGGCGCGGGAGCCTCGGCCCGACGCGTCCCCGCCGCTCAAATGAAGAGCGACTGAATTAGCTTGCAGAAGAAGCATCGTGTGCAACTGATGTGTAGAACTCAACGGGATTTTTATTGCAAACAACATCCAATAGATGATCTGAGGGGCGGATGTTCAAAGTGGGGCTTCAAGCTGCGTGCAGGAGAGACTCCACCTGGCTCCGAGGGCCGTCTGCACCGGGCTTTTTGGGCTCAAAGCTATGCTGATGGCGTATGAAATATAAATAAAATGGCAGCTTCGGCGGCGAAACCAAGTTGGATGATTCCACCACCCATTTGGGAGGAAATAAAGGATCAAAAAAAAAAAAACAAGCTAAAAACTAAACATTGGTCATAAAAAAAAAAAAAAATATATGAACTGAGTATTTTTTCCAGGTGCCTTTTTTCTGGAAGGAAAAGAAGGAATTTGTGCGGACACACTTCACTCCTCCGACAGGCCAGAACCTGCAGGAGGTCCACGGAGAAGCTGGGGTGTCCAGACGTGCCGATGAGAGGGTGACTGGTTGAAAGTCTGCACAGGGAACGGAACGGAGGGAGGGGAGGGTCGGGTTTTCATAGCGAGGCCTGCTCCGGCTGTGCATGAGATAAATATCAAATCATAAACGTACCTCAGCAGCATCTCCTCATGGATTTGGTCCTTTGAGCCAATATATTTTTCATCTCCCTTAAGCCCTGTTTTTGTGTTTTTTTTTAGCTTCTGCTCGATGATCAAGGCTAGCTCGGCGGCGGCGGCGCGCCTCTGAACTTCTCCCTCCATCGAAATTAAATCTTGGAGGAGATCTGATCAAGCCATTGTTTGCCGGTTGCCGGAGATACGGGGAGGCTCTAAAAAAACGCCGTGAATTCCCTCAAATTCAATCTGCTCGTTGATTAAACTGATTGAGAAATAGAACTGCGGGGGTCGCGATAACATTTCGGATTAATATTCGCATGTCGGGAAATGCTCGGGCGCCGTGCCGGCGTGGAGCGCGTCGCGCTTCCCGCAGCAGCCCTGGAACATCACAGAAACGGCGTCAAGCTAATAGTACGCTATCCCAAATGCTAGGACGCTATCAAAGCCGACAGAGAACAAAAAAAACATGTAAAGGTCAAGGCTGGATCGGTATTGTTCATGTCACTGGAAAGCCGAACGACGCCTCCGCCGCCTCTCCGGGAGGAGCTCGGACGTCTCTCATTGGTCCGTCGGACGTCTGATGGAAAGCAGGCGTCGGTCGGCGTGACAAAGAAATCGATGCGGAACGACGGAAGGACGGAACGACGAGTCGCCACGGGGGCATTTCCAGCCGGACTCGTCCCTGCAGCCTCTCCCCTCGTGTCTCAGGCACGGATTTCCGCGTCCTACTTTTTGTCCAATTTTTTTCCAAGTCGAGAGCAGAAGGGCTTAATAGGACGACTAGGACCTGTGGAACAAAGCGCTGCGCTATAATATATTGTTGTTATGCATTATTTAATGGCACTGTGGGGAAGATAGTGTTTACATGCATTTGAAATTCTGCACGGGAGCTCTGCAGCGCCTTTAATTGGCTTTCTCTAGAGAACCAAAGGGAAATGCTGTTCTGGTAAAAGATATTGATCATCATGAGCCGATGCAGCGACGGAAAAGCGTGACCCGAGTCAACGTCAACCTCAGGTGAACGGCAAAAGCCGGGGGAAGCTGACATTTGGACGTCGTCGGCCGTCGTCTCTTGTCCGGATATCATATCGCTTCGCTTAAAGTGCCGTATACGATAATGGCCCTGACTCACTGTGTCAGGACCGACAGTTGCGGAAGCCCCGGGGGAAACGGATGCCACTAGTAATTTTCTTATTTCCGTCAACGTCAACGGCGGCCGTCCGGCTGGATTCGCGCGACCGACCCCGCGGCCATTAAAAAGGCTGCCTTTCTTCAAAAACACCGCGCGTTTCCCATCGGGCCACAACACGCATCCCCGATCGAAATTCCACGGCGGGACATTCGGCGGCGTCTCTCCGCCGAGCCCAGCCCGAGCCCCGGTATTCGTCATGGCAGAATTAGCACGCCGACCGCCTTGCGAATCCCAACTCTTCCTCCACGCGGCTCTGCCTCGTGCTAAACGACCTCCGCCAACACATTCCGGTCACGCCCCGGCGCCCCGTTTGACATGTGACACTTATCACGAGGCGGCGGGCAGGTCAGCGGCGAAGCGCGCTCACCTGTTTTATCAGTCACTGCCCGGAACTACAAACTCAGCCGTGAAAAACAGCAATCCTGCAGGCACGTGTTCGCACTCCGCCAGAACAAACAAGTGCTTTCAAATGTACTACGCTCGGATGCTGCAATCTTATTTCCATTTTACTTTCCAATGGCTCTTTGGTTTTGTGTTGTTTTTTCGCCGCTGGTTGCCGCAGTTGAGGATGGCCTTTTTTCACATCCACTTATTGAATAAATCTTTGCAAAGGGGTGTTTGCCGGTGTGTTTGACAGCCGGCGATGTGTTCACAGTCGCAATACCAACGCGTCGCTTGAGATATTGCAATTTATCCATCCAATTTTAACTTCTCCCGTCCTGTTTGCGAGCGGGCCGGTCCGAGGAGGCTGCGGGCAGACGCTGTGGGACGGATAAGCTCCGACAACAGCGGTCTGAGAGCTGCCCGGCTTGAATTCGGTTCCGGAGAGGAGCTTCCTCCTCGTCCAGGAGAAGCGTTTAGCTTAGCATTCTCACAGGCAGCGAGGGACCTCGGTAGGGACGGCTGTGACGTGCACCTTCAGCTCAACACTCAAACAAACCAGAGAAGAAGAAGAAGAAGCGGACGTGGACGGCATAGAGGTGAAGCTGCCACAGCGTTCATGGAATGATGACCTGGACCACCAGATGGTTGAGGTGTTCGTATCTTCTCCCTGCACTGCTTCACCGTGTGAAGAACCCCGTTAGCCGTAAGCTAACTCTGGACCTATTCTGGCCCTGATGGAGATGTTCCTCTGCGAGCCCTGGAAACCCCTCCGAGGCTGAGCAGGACAGAAGAACATGGACCTCTCCAAACATCTGAGCATTGACCACCAGAGCTTTTACAGATGGACGCTCTGGCTTAGGAGTTCCACCAATCACCTGTGAGTTCCTGAGGAACCCTGAGAAGACCTGCCTCGGGGACGGAGCTCACATGGTTCCAGGAGCTGAAGGTCCATGGCTTTTGGTGAATGTACCAAGAAACTGACACACACACACACACACACACACACACACACACACACACACACTCTTCTGTGTCCAGTGTGAGATTCTAGGGAATATCAATATCTAAAATTAGCAGCGGTCGGCTGTGAAAGTGATTCACGACGTCTGTTGGGCTGAGATTCGCCTTCCAGACATAAAAATATACATAACTTGGATGAACTTGACCTGAACTTTTATTGGATTCTTATATTAAAATATTACGCTGCCAATTTTAAGGAGACCTGTCTGAGGAGGAGGAGGCGAATTAAACGACCACAATTGGTAAACAAAGAGCTATTTTCCCGTTGCTCGCATTCACGCCGTGGGAGACGCCGCGAACGCGAGCGGAACACTCGTCCGCGAAGGAGCCAAAAGTAAAAGAGCCACTGAACCAGCGCGAACAGGTCTCCGAGCAAATACAGAGGCGAGGTGGTGACTCAGTGTCTGCGAATCCGAACCGCCGCACGTAGAGGCGGCCTTTTCTCTCCTCTCTCTCTGCTAACGACGCCGCCGCCGATACCTGGCTTAAACCCCTTCCTTTCCAATAAGCGCGGCGATCCGCTCGGGCCGGACCAGTGTTTGATGGGCGCGATCCAAACAAACACGCCCGCGGCCGTCATCTCCTCGGGTCACGGATGAAAACATCCGGGCCGACCCGTGACTCACACTCCTGTTTCTGTGATTCTTGATTTTGCTCCTCGCAGGGACGATAACAATGAAGCCTAACAATCAACACCGCCGTGTTCTTTACTTTCCATCAGACATCGGAGCTATTTCCCGCAGCGCCGTCCGCACGCACGGCCCGACGGCCAATCGGCAGCGGCGTTATTGGATCTGGGCGGGCGTGGCGCCTCCCGTGAGATCTACTCGAAGATCTTCTCTCCAGTTCTCTCGCTGGACGGGCACCTCCTGGCTCGGACCGACCCCCTCCCACCGGCGTCCTCCGTCGCTGCCACGGCTCACGGCTGCCAGCAGACACGGTTCCTCCCCTTGAAGATGTTCCTGCTCTGGTCCCTCCCAGAGGTTGTCCTGGTGGGATCTCCGGGTGTGCGGGAGCTTTCTGCCACGTCACCGCTGAAGAACCTCTGGGATGGAGAGGAGGAACGTGGAAACCGAGTCCGGCTGACCGGGAGCCGGAGAACGGAGGACCTCCACACATGGACAAGCTCAGGTGCTTTCACGCGTCCTCTGCCTTCACCAGAAGATCCCTCATCCTTTCCCTTTCACTGCTTTTTGGTTTCGTGGCTTCACTTCTTCTGCAGCGTCCGCTTCCATCCTCTGGCTCATCGCAATTATGCCACTTCGCCGACATCTTTCATACATCTCCGGCGCTAACTGGCTGGACTCTCCTCCCGTGGAGAGACATCCATCTCGCTCTGCTGGCTGATAGCGAGCGCCGCTGCTTATTTTCCCTGCGCTTTATTTCTGCATGCAGGGTCGAAACTCAAAGCCACCCATCTTTGGAGTCTGTCACGCTTTCAACGCTGCCTCGTTTATTTCCAGCGAGTTTGAAGAGCGACTGACGGAGGCGCTCTCATGACGAGCACCGTGTCCCTCTTCTTCTTCTCCTTCTTCTCCTGCCTCCATCCAACCCTCTCCGATCACACCAACTCACGTCCTGTCCTCTCTCCCTCCATACGTGAACCTCCGCTCCGGTCCTCCTCCAGACCTGAGCATCCTTCCACCCAGATCTTCTCTGGGAATTCTCCATATCATCATTTTGTGGAATCATTGTCTGGCAGTGTGGACGTGTGATAGAACGCCCTCGGCTGGTGGCAACCAAACATCTGCTTCCATCTAGCCCTCTCCTCCCTGTCCTCTTCCCGAACCTCCGCTCCGGTCCTCCTCCAGACCTCAGCATCCGTCCACCAGGATCTTCTCCATCCCTCCTCTGTCCATGTCCAAGCCATCTCACTTTAACTCCAGAACATCTCACATATGGACTCGTCCACCTCACATCTTCATCCCCGCTGCCTCCTGTCTCTCAGGCGGAAAACATGGCCGCTCCCGCCGTTCACCGCTCCGTGCCAGCAGAATAGATCAGACATCTGCGGCACCACGAACCCTCCGGGTGGTGAACATCTCCGTGGAAACCGTCTGAGAAGTCCCAGCAGACCGGGACCATCTCGCGTGCCTGCGGGCGGTTCTTCCTGAACGCGGCTGACGAGCAGAGACGAACCCTGTCCTCCGCGCTCGCCGTCCGAACCCGCGGTGCCCGGTAACCCTCTCCCGGACCCGCGGTCAGAATGCTAAACGCCGCAGGGGCCTCATCCGTCTGCAGCGTCCACGTTCTCTTCACCGATCAGCCGCGGGGAAGGGAATCCGTTCCGCGGCCGCCGCCGAACGTGAAGGTGTCGGCGTGGAACGACGGCGGCCAAACCTGCCTGATTGCATTAGCGGGGACCTGGGGGGGGGCTCCTGGGGGCCGAGGTTGTAAAGTAGGAGACGTCTTCATAAATAACGAGTGGGCTGCACGCGCCGCTAATTCAAACTGCAAATCCAATCAAGCTCAGGGGTATCAAGCTCCTGCCGGGGAGCCTTCATTAACCCTCCAGGCGGCCGTGAAGCTCCGCACGCCGCCGCCGTTCGAACGGCGGACATTTAAACAAACGCCGTCGCGATTTTCCGCCGGCCGCTCCGGCCTGCGTCCTCGCTAACGTCCGGTGACGTTCACGCTCCCGGACCGGGCGACGACCTCCCGTTTCTTCTCCGGAACGTCAGCCGGACGCTTCCAGGTAGCACCTCCAACGCTTCTCACTTCTTCTCCCACCCCCCGGGCCCAGCTGTGGACCTCCTCCACCTCCTCCACCACCTCCACCTCCTCGAAGCTCAGCCCCCTCCTCACTCGTGGCTTCACAAACGTGCCGCCGCCGTCCATTCATCTCAGACATGTTTACACGTGAGAAACTTGTGGCCCTGGTGTGTGTGGAGCTCTCAGGAGGCCAGATGTTCTCCTCCAGGAGCTCCTTCACCACAGGCCCCAGACTCCCCCCCCCCCCCCCCCCCCCCCCCCCCCCCCCCCCCCCCCCCCCCCCCCCCCCCCCCCCCGCCCCCCCCCCCCCCCTCCCCCC
>CAAKHD010005122.1:60287-88492 GCA_901007705.1 Fistularia tabacaria | reverse complement strand
TCGTCGAATAAACAGAAGCCCCCCCCCCCCCCCCCCCCAAGCCGTACGAATCTGCGCGAAAACACGAGGCCGTGGCTCAGTCTTTTATTTGCTTGCAGGTAGACGTGGTGTTCGAGGAGGACGTGGGTTTCCTGGCAGCCGTCGAGGCGTTCGCAACGACCACGAAGAGGCCGGTGGTTCTGACCGCCAACGGTAACGCGCTTTGGATATTTCGGAAAATAAAGGAGTTGGACGACGGCGGCAGCTGATGAAAATAAATCTCCCCAGATCTGACGGTCCGCGAGAGATTCGGCTGCCGCTTGGAAGAAATCCGTTTCAAGGCGCCGTCCGCAGTACGTAGACTTTGCCAGCGTGCTTTCATTAAAAATGCCTCTTCCTGTAGATCCTGGCTTGAATCTCATTCACCAAGAAAGCCTATATAAACACTACTTTTCATGTCGTCACAAACACGCGGCCTCCATCCCCAGGTGAGCGTGGGGAGTTTCCTGCAGCGGGTCTGCCTGGCTGAGGGCGTGACGCTGGAGTCGGACGACGCCTCCGGCCTCCCCGCACTGACCGGCGGCGACCTCAGGCGCTGCCTGCTCCAGCTCCAGTTCTGGGCCCGCAGCGGTCGGCAGCGTACGTCAAAAACCCTTCACTGGTCCTTTTCAAATGTTATTCTTATCTCTGAAATCGGTTCTTTGCTGGTTCTCTTTCTCATGTTTAATTCCGTGCTCCTTTCATTTTTTTTATTTCCGGGGGAATTATTATTTGCTAATCTGGCCCGATTATGATCAGAACCTGTGATTTATTGGTACATTCAGGTGATGAATTTGAACAATTGGAGATTCATTTAGAAAAATTAATCAATTGAAATATTTACTAAATCTCACACACGCAAAGTCATTTGTCCAAATTGATTGATTTATTGGTACATTCAGATGATTGATTTGGACAAATGACTTTGCGTGTGTGAGATTTAGTAAATATTTCAATTGTGCGATTCTGTCAATATAATCAATAATTTAATCTTGTTTTTATGCGCGTTATTTGTTCAGTTACAAAGAGCGTTAAGACGAGCCGGAAGGGAAAAAGAAAGGGTTTCAATGTCACCGAATCCGCGCCGCATTTGTGCACATTTTGTCCCGATTGTGAAATGTTCTGTGTTCTCTCGACTCAGGCGTAAAAGAGGAACCTCAGGTTCCATCGTGCGTTTCCGGCTGCGCGACCAGCATGCTGGGGCTCCACCCAGTGAGCATAACCTTTCTGCGAAACATCTTGAAGGTAACATCACTATTAATGGTCTGCGGAGGTTCTCCGTCATCCGGGTCACGATCGATTCCCGTGAAAATCTTCTTTTCGTACCAACTGGACTTGATTTTCTCCCCTCAAAGATGTTTCTTCGTCATAAGATTTTGACAAGGATCCATCACTGTCCATGTTACTTTTTTTTTTTTCTAAATGAATGTCCACCAAAACTGCTTGTCCTCTGTTTCTCTTCCCCGCCAGTCCTGGACTGAAGCAGACTTCGCCAAACTCTCAACGCTCCTGACCGAGAGCTGGAGGAGACACGTGCCCCTGCTCTACACCAACCTGGAGCTTCTTTTCCCCGCCACCCCAGCTGAGCTGCAGGGCCCGCCGGGTTCGCCGATGACAAACGGCTCGCTCAGGAACAAACAGAGCCTCGGCGGAAGGAACAAACCTGCAGCGACGACCGCTGCGCCGTCCGTTTCAACATTAGCATCTCAAACAACATCATCTTTCCGGAAATGGGCTCGTCCCGGAGACGTGGTTTCAGAGCGTGAGAGATGTGGGGCCGAGCTTGCGACCGACTGCTTAGGCGCCATCGCCGACTTCTTCGACCTCGTGTCGTACCTCGACGCCGCGCTGGCCGGGGCGGAGCGGCACGCCCAGGGCCCCCGCGGCCAGGGGTTCGTCTGGACCGGAGCCGAGCTGAAGGACGGCACGGTGGACCACACGGGAGAGCCGGAGGAGAAGGGTTCCGGACAGGAGAGGCCGCCGGAGCTCCACGCTGTCGTGGAGAGTCTGGGGGGCCGCCGGTGCTGGACCCGCGTGTCCGAGGTGTGGACCGAAGCCCGGAGGCATAGACGAGACCTCGGAGACGCGTGGTGGAGAACCCTGGTGGGGAAACTGACAATATCTGCATCTTCCAAAATGAAAAGCCTCAGCCTCGATCACCGGCCTCTCTGCGCACCAGGGTGAGCGGGTTCGCGGGGGTACAATGCGGCTTCACCGACATTACAATGTATTCTTTTGGAATCTTTATACATTCAAAATGCATTTTTAAAATTTTCAACGGGATGTCTACAACAGGACAAGTGGCAGACGACGGACGGATGGATGTCGACAATCATTTATAACCTGGGGGGGGGGGGATCAATCTTTTTCCAGGCTTGGAAACGTATTGGGAAAATTCACTGAGCTAGAAACGATCTGGAACAAAACACGGAAAAACCACCACTTCTGAAAACATGCGCACGCTGTTCAGTGAAGTCTTGAATCTCATCTAGAAATGTACATGAGTGGATTTTGAACTCAACCGTGTTCACTCAAGTCCATTTTGCCTCAGGTTTTTTTATTTTTATATCTGTAACCTTGAAAATGCACGGCCGTGCAGATTTGCTTCAAAGCTGTCGAAAAAAAAATGAAAATTTAAAACTTGCGACGGTACCCTCAATTTGAAGCTGCTAAATTCGTCAGCTCCCTCGGAGAGCAGGCTGCTTCACTCGAATGACCTCGAGGCCTTTATGGTTTTAACATCCCCTGAAATGATAGGACATGCTTGGACGCTCACAGTGTCTTTTTAGACGGCCCCTCGGCGACACTCCTTCGGCGCCAGAAACTATCGTTGGCGGTTCTAACGGCCAAAATTTTGGGAAAGAACCATGAGTTTGAAAACGATACCGTCAAAAAGGTTTCAGTGAACAAAGCGAGATATTAGTTTGCTGTTGAGAAGGTCAGGTCTTTGACTGGAACGTGTGCAGAGCTTGTGACCGGCTCACTTCAGTCCGCGACTAAGAAAGTTACTTCCGTTACTCTGTGGTCAGCGCTTCCACCTCATAGTAAGAAGGTCCCTGGTTATATTCTGACGCGGGGCCTTTCTGTGTGGAGTCTCCATGTTCTCCCCTTGTCTGCCTGGGTTTCTTCCCACAGTCCAAAAAACATGCAGGGGGTTCATCGGAGACCCTAAATTGCCCGGACCTGTGAATGGTTGTACGTCCCAATACTTGTAAATGACCGAATGGTTGATGATGTGTGATTCGTGAGAGAAAGGTTGCATCTCCATTCGACGTGTGAATGAGAGATTGGTTGTTTGTGACATGTGAACGAATGAGCAAATATATGCATGTCTCAGTGTATGAACGGTTGTTTGTCTATACAGCATGACGTGTGAATGAATGGTCGTTCCTCTATATGTGGCCTCTGATTGACTGATGACGGGTCCAGGGTGAAACCAGCCAGCGGCAGGCGGGATAGGCTCCGGCACCCCCGAGACGCTGAGTGCAGGATAGGCGTATATGACGATAATGATCGAATGATTGAAGGTACTCTCCATTGACTTGTATACAACAGTCACGTTGGATACACGTCTATTCCCTTAGAAGGCAAGGACAAGAGGTATATGTTAAGAAACTGAAATTGTGCTTTTGGAGAGTTCGAAGCATCGGGAAGATGTTTTTCTTTTTCTTTCTCCAAGAAAACGGCACAAATGGGAAAAGACACTTTTCTGATTGCACGTAATGCTTTCGCTTCCGCCAACAGCGCATTACGGCGGAGGTACAAGATCAGCAAGGCGGTGCTCAGCAGCCGTTCCTTCAGCCTCCTGGGGAACAGACGCGCTGTCGGCGTCGACTACATGCCTCTCCTCCGTTCCATCAGCTGCTCTCAGAAGCAAACGGGAGAGGAGACAGACAGGTGAGCAGACACGGTCTTCCTTCGAAAGCTTTTAGTTTAAAGGCAGATTTAAAAATCTGTCTTTTAAACTTCTATTTACCCTCTGTTTAGGTGTTTGACCCGTAACAGTAGCCTGTATCTCAACCTCTCAAAGTCAACCTTCCAACTCCTGGCGGAGGATTTCTTGGAGAGCAGTCCAAAAAACTCTTAAGAAAACACCTCTGCATTTTACACATTACACATCAGTGTTTATTCCATTACAGTTCTCTGGACTGTGTTCAATGCATTGGAGATGATACATAAAAGTGCGGATCATAGTAAATAAATAAATGTCTATTTTTGTAAAAAAAAAAAAGAAAGTTGATGTCCTCTGAAGGTTCGTTGAACTTTTACAACAAAGCTGATAGCTGATAAAAGTATTTCATGAGACAGCTCTTCCATATCAGACGGGGTTGTTTGATACGACTCTCCCACATGTCAAGATAGAAAAAATCTGTATCCACGGCTATTCAAGTAATGGTCTGGAAGATTAAGCACCGACGCAGCTTATCCTGGTTCGAGTGGTGTGGAGAGCGACGTTAACTGCGAAAGTTCTCAAAGCTCAGAATATGTCTCAGGTTCGTTTTGAAGCATACGCCGCGCCGTACGTCAGTGCGCGGCGGCTAACCCGACGAGTCGCTGAGCAGCTCGTAAAAGGCCACGGCCTGAAGCAAGGCATCGCACAGTTCCTCTCCTCCCCTCCGGCTGCCCATCTGGAAGGAGTTCCTGTACTTCACGAGCAGGTCAGAGGGGAAGTTGACCCGGGGGATCTTCTGTGTCGCCGCATCTGTCATCAGCTGTCGCACTGTCTGAGCCCCGCTGGTACGCGACTCGCCGACCATCAGCCCGAAGTGACGGCCCACAGCCGTACGCATCATGTTCAAGACCCTAGAAGGGTTGAGAGCACAACGATCACACTTCATCTTCAATTCGACGGCGGTCCAGGTCAAAACTCCGCTTCGACAGTTTGTCTCCTACCTCGGGGGAAGGTTGGAGTCTGGCGAGGTGTTCCTCGGCTCCAGCAGAGCGAACAGCATGGCCTCCACCGTTCTCATGTGGGCCATGACGGGGAACAGAGCTGTGTTCTGGACAGATATAGACGGCTTCTCTATTACATAGAAATCCGCTGTCGGGAGAAGTGACACGACGGCAGACACCTGTTGACGACAAAAAAAAGTCCAGCTTTTATCTTATTTCGAGGCTCGCTGCTCGCGAGGATTAAAATACAGGCAAACTCACATCGTTCAAGTAAGCAGAGGCCATGTAGGTCCCTTTCAGGAAATTGGGACATTCCAGGTGTTGCCAGTCCAACACTGTCATTCCGCGGTCCATGTGCGCCCAGGCCACTTTGTTGGTCGCACATACAATTGACACAATGGAGCTGGCATCCTGGGCAAGGAGTTAAAAAAAATAAAAAGTTCACGGTGATACATCTCTACATCTTTCTGTTCATCAATGGCTGATCGCTGATTTTTAATCTATAGTCTCCATGTTTTCTTGGCTTCTAAGTAAGTGAAGTATAGCAGAGGCACAACAGGCCATGGATCTAAGACATGCACTGCCAACTGAACGCATCACTTATTGGTGATCGACGGTTTCCTCGTGTAGAGCGTTTTCACACCATGCGGTTTCAAAGCCCTTTCGAAGGTGCAAACCAGTCCATCGGGAGAAATTCGGGGTACAGTGTCTTGCCCAATGACACCCTGGCATGCAAGAGAGAAGGAGCTGGGAATTGAACCCCTGAACTTTCTCCCAGACAAAGGCCCGCTCTACCAACTGAGCCACAGCTGCCCCATAAGGGTTCTACAATATGCTTATTATTGTTTTTGTGTTTCTTATCAAGCTTCACTGTGGACTGCGAAATAAGACTTCCACTGTACAGGGGAAAAATGTTTCCAGATTGTACTTATCACAATACACACTTTGAAACTTTGAATAAGTGCAAGACTGAAAGAGTGATGACCTCGGTTGTTTTTTTGTTGCAGATAGAATTTAGATCACTGTCCTGAACATCATGAAATGCCAGAGTCCGGGCGGTTTACAGGGACAGGAGAGCAAACGTTTCAGGACGATCCAGACGTACCACCTGGATCACGACAGAACGATGCAAAAACCGTAACCTCCCAGGTCACAAGGGTAGAATGGCCTTAATGGTGTTTTGTGCATTTCTGCTTGACCAGCACAGCTACCCACCTCCAACCAGGACCGGTCCACCTCCGGCCTGATGAACTTGGCAAGGTGGATCCTCACTTTCTTCTCCTTCTTCACGGGGTTGAGGATGGAGTTGAAGACTACAACGGCACTTTTGTGCTTCAGCAGGGGAACGTTCACCACGCTCTCCAGAGTCCTGAACGGTCCATTCTTGGTCCTGTAGTCCACAATATTGAGCGACTTGCGCCCCCTCAGGAGCTTGACGCCCGCCAGCTCCGCGGGCGTAGCGGTGTTGAGAAGGCGGAGGATGGCCTCTCGTTGCTCGGAGGTGTAGAAGGCGTCCAGGGACTCCTTGCACGGATCGAGGGACGAGATGGAGGCGTTCAGGGTCTCAAAGCCTGCGACGGGAACACGGCTCCTCCAGCAGCATGTGCACTGCAGATACCGAGCCTCAAACTCGGCCAGAGGGTGCCGGGGTCCCCGAAATATGCCTGGTTGTCCCACATGCTGACCTGGGGATGAAATAACGCCGTTATATTACCTAAAACGAACATGGCGTAAGCTGAAACTTGCGAGTTAATGTCCAAAAGATATTTCGAGCTTCTCCGTTTTGTTCTCCTGCCACAACAGATGAAGACACGGAGCAACAGTTCAGGTTAGCAGGTAGCAGAAAATGAAATAAAATGAATATTCAGGTGGCAAAAAAATAAATAGGAGCTGAATGGAAAACACAAACTCACCACTCTGAGCAACAGACGATAGAAATCGCCTGACAATCAACATTTTTATCAATAAAAGTAAGACTTTGTTACGCTAGCTATAGCATCGTGTAGGTCCAGCCGCTTGTCCTTTTCAGTTGTTGTCCAGCACTTTAAAAATGACCGGTGTGAAACAACGAAGCCACACTTGAAGGTTCCGGGGTCTTTCGTCTTTATCAAATAGATCATTGCACTTATCCGTGTGAAATTTTGTTCCACAGATTTTACAATTACAGAAATTCTAGCTAATAACCTTCATGTTAACAAAACGAGACAATTGATTGGATTTTTTGAAATAAATATGTAATAATTCATTCCAAGTATTTCAAGTTTTAGTGAAGCTCATGATAACCACTGGTCACATTTTGATAAGAAAGTCGAATTTATTTTATTTCTTTATTCATCAAAGTATCTCGGTAAAGTACATACTGTAATATGGTGTGTGTCTGGCATATCACAGATTTGCTATTTGACCAGGCTTCATATTGTATGTAATATTTTTTGTGCCGTGGTGACGATATCAACATGTCATACTGCTGCACACTACACTGCATGCGCTGTAAGTCAAATATAAATTAAATAAAAATAGGGAGATATTTTAAACTGCATTTTTTTTATCATTAGTATAATTTTATTATGTTTTTTAAATATCATGCAATCTCAACTATATGATGAATGTCACCTGTTTCTGATGTTTTTCTATGATTTGCTCATATACTGACACCAATTAACATTTGAGGAAGTCTTATTTCGTATTTACTACAATAATTTCAATGAGTGAGTTTTGATTTTACAAATAGAATTTAGCACAATCAAGAACGATTGAATTTTCTTTGTATAAGTCTTTAGGTTTTGCTTGGTGTAAAATCCAAATTGTCTTCAGTCTGCCCTTTCCAACAGTAAAAACATAAAACTTAGCATTATATCCAATAGCTATTATCAAAAGTGAACTTCAACAAACTCAAACTTTCTCTCTCTCTTGTGCCTGTAAACCGCTGATTTTTCTTTCACTTCCTTTCTCTGTTATTTCTGGACCCCTGCATTTGTGTCCAGAACAATCAACGTCATGAAGCTGTGCTGTTAAGAGGAAATGCAGAGCCACAGCAGTGCACTGGGCGGCGAGGAGAAATGATATTTTTCACCTGCCGCAGAGCCGAGCTGCACTGTTGTCATACAAAGTATGAATAAGTCGGATAGAAGGGACACCACCCTCACCTATGGCCAACCTGGCAAGAAATAACAAAATCCTGCTTGAACTGGTGCGACAGCCTTGTAACAACGCTTGTGCTGATTGCGGAGCTCCAGGTGAGTGACCAAATATTAACAAGTTATCACATTAATTTTAACATTTTGTTTCAAGGGCGATAGCCTGGCTTAACTGCCGCTGATATCTCCACGTACTGTTCCATCAAAATGACCTCAAATGTTACACCAGGCATGTTTGTATTTTGTCCATTTACTAAATAACCCCCCCCAAAAAAATCACAATTTCCAGCGAGGCCGCGTTTTATCATAGGATTTCACAAAGGGGGAAGTGGCAGGCTGCTGCATATGAAATGACTTCACTGTTCTTCCTACTTCTGCAACACTGACAATATCACTTGCGGAAAATATTCACTTGTGCATGTGAGTTTTTCGGTATTTTAAGACGAACAAAACTTTAAAGTTTCATTGTTTTGTCTTTGACTTAAAAAAAAACAGCTATTCCCATCTAATTGTATATTATAATCATTTGTATCGTCACCATGTTGTGGCACATCGCTGCTCTGCAGCAGAGCCTAGTTCCGACTGGGACAAAGTGAATATTGTGTAACACACTCTTCCAGAGCCTGACTGGGCTTGCTACACCCTGGGTATCTTTGTGTGTCTGCACTGCTCCGGGATGCATCGCAACTTGCCCACGATCAGCAAGGTCAAATCCATACGTCTGGATCTCTGGGAAGACTCCCTCGTCGAGGTACGGCCCACATTGATACTTTTTTTAAATTCAACATTAAAGAATCACGAGGGGGGTTGTTAAAAAAAAAATACACGGATAATATTGCGTAGTATATTCTTGTCAAAATCTTCTTGTCGTGGCGACTGGTCTTGAGTTTTTTTGCCTCTTGGATGAGGGGTCTTCAAGTGAAGAAATTCAAGTCCAGTTACCCATGACAAGAGGTTTTGACAAGACTTCACCATGACCTGGATGACTGAGAACCCCCACAGACGTTGCATAGTATGTGCTTTTTTTATTTTTTTAGTTCCTCTTGCAAAGTGAGCAAAAGCAATGAATTGAGTTGTAAATATTTCCATTTCCAACGGTCCATCATGTCAAGACCATGCGGCAGAGGGGGAATTCTGCGGCCAAAGCCATTTATGAAAAGTGCATCCCCGCCTTCTTTTACCGACCCCGGCAGAAGGACTGCACGTGAGTTACTCTAGTGCACATTTCACATTATGTCCGCACAACACTGGCGATTCGACGAGGCAGCAAATTCCCAGCTTCCTTTGAAATTGTGTAATAATTGCGTTTCCCTCCCCGGCGCGGAATCGAACCCCAGGTGGAGATACTGACCAAGTCCAGGTTCTTCAGATAAAGGATTCGGGTAGAAAAGGAACTATCCAGATTATTGAACCCCGGTTACCCATTATGTTACATAGTGAGCTACTGAACACACAGAAATAGTCTAATAGTTAGTGCTCTGTGACCAGGGAAGGGCAACTGTAAAGGTTTTTACCAAAGTTATCCAAATTATGATTAGTGTTATTTTAAAAATCCCAAAGACTTTGACACAACATAATAGTAAAAATGTCTCTGTGTCATACATTTGGCAGATTTCTCCCTTGAGGTGGAGTCTCACTGGAAAACTCTGTTGGAAGTGATATTGTCGCTTGAAGAAATCAATGTAAATGAGTTTTCTGAAAGTCCAGACAGATCATCTAAAATGTTCTCCAAACTTACAAACAATATTCATTGTGTTAAAAATGTCCGGCAGATATTGAAATGCAACTGTTTGGGCAACAGGTCGTGATGTAAACCATGCTGGATGGATTTCTTTGCCTATATTGTCCCTTGTAATCATTCAAAAGATGTGGAAATGGAGCCCACCGATGAAAAGAATGGATTTTGCCCAAAAATGAGAGGTTTGCACTGACTCGTATTTACTTGTATCATCTTTCAGCGTCCTAAAAGAGCAATGGATCCGTGCAAAGTACGAACGAAGGGAGTTCACGGGAGAAAACCACTGCTCTCAGGAAGCGTATTGTTCAGGTAGCTACGTTCTTCAAACTGCTCGAGATGCAACACACTTGAGGGTTCAATTGTGTGACTTTTTTTTTTTGCTGTCATCAAAACAGATGTTTTTCAGTCAACACTATGGAAAAAGGGCAAAGACAACAAACAGTTTTTGAAGAGGATTTTTCAGCTGTCACGGAAAGACTTCACCCTCAGATACTTCCTCAAAGAGGATGTGGGTATTCTCTGGTTTCTTTTGAAGCAGTGAGAAATATTTTGTGCATATACATGCATTTCTTTTACTTTTTTAAAGTACCTCCTTAACTTTGGTGTTTATCCCCAAGTCCAAGGCTCCCAAAGCAGTAATCAGCATGATGGAGCTGAACGCAATTTTTCAGCCGGAGAAGATCGGCCACGCTCACGGCTTGCAGATCTCCTATCTGCACAATGAACACACCAGAAACCTGTTTGTTTACCACGAGAATGGACAGGTGAGAGGCCATGGGTGGGAAGCGTCTTGGTAGATAGATAGATAGATAGATAGATAGATAGATAGATAGATAGATAGATAGATAGATAGATAGATAGATAGATAGATAGATAGATAGATAGATAGATAGATAGATAGATAGATAGATAGATAGACAGATAGAAAGACTTTATGAATCCCAGGGGGTAATTAAATTGAAAACAATAATAAAAGGAGATACAAAAATACAACAAATTACAATAAGAAAAAGTGTTATTGAAACACACAGAAGCGCAGTAGACCAGATTTCAGGATGAATGAATGAATGCATAAATGAATAAATGCATAAATGAGTGAATGTACACATAACTGAATAAATAGATACATAAATAGTTAAATAGTTAATTAAAGATATGGCTAAATAAATGATTAACTAAACATATAAACAAATACATTAATTCATAAATGAATAAATGTATACACGCATAACTACATATGAATGAATTAATGCATACATGAATACATTCACCAATAGTTGAATGAATTAATACGTGAACGAATAAAGAAATAAATGCCTACATAAAAATGAATACATGCATGAATACATTCAAATTCAGAAATAAAATACAGAAATACAAATAAAGAAATAAAAAGATAAATACATGAACAAATGAATACAAAAAAGCTAGATAAATAAGATAAAACTGAGCAAATGCTTTAATAGACCTCATTGAGTGAGCATTTAGGGATTTATCATTATTTTGAAGTGAGAATAGTTCGTTCCCTTCCATCGTACCCTCTTCAAAGAGCATTCAGTGGAACACCACAAAACCCAACGGCGTATTGCTGTCTCTTACCTACTTCCCATGTTTCACCCACGGCAGGTCATCGTATCACTTTTCAATGCTATTCGGGCGACACGTTTGGAATACCTCCAGAGGAAACACCCCACCCTCCATGAGCGTGAGGTGAGACAATGTTTCCCCAATGTTTTGAATGTCAAGGTTCGTCACTCAGTGGGTGACTGCTCTCAATGGTGTCCCCCGGAACAGCTCATACCTCAGATAACAAGGCAATGCTTGAAGGAGGGATATATGGAGAAAACCGGCCCAACGGTGCGGTAACTATCTGGTCCCATCACAACAGTGTATTTTTATTTATTCATATTACTTCATGAAATTTTCTTTTCTTCTGCCGCTGCCTGCTTCTGCATCCATTCTTTCCCACGTGTGTGTCTTGATTGTGCAATTTCAGCAACGAGAGCCGTTCAAGAAGAGGTGGTTCACTCTGTGCTCGGCTAACAGGAAGCTTCTATATTTCAAATCTCCACTGGTAATCACATTCAGATCACATATATATGTATATATGGGCATATATATATATGTATGTGTGCATGCGTGTATGTTACTGTATATGTATGTATGTATACATATATACACACATGTATATACATATATACATGCATTTCCACACATAAATAAATAAATATATATATATATATATATATATATATATATATATATATATCATGTTCTAGAACTGGGGAATTTCAAGACTGTGCACATGACAATTCAATAAACACTTTGAATCTTGAAAACAAATTGGAAATGATTGATGAAGACAAAGCAAATATATATATATGTGTGTGTGTTGATATACAGATATGTAAATGCATGTATATGTATGTGTGTATATGTATGCATATCCATGTGTGTGTATACATACATAGGATAAGATAAGACAAGATAATACTTTATTGATCCCCATAGGGAAATTCGGGTGTTGCAGCAGCAACATTAGAGAAAAAAACAAAACAAAACAAAACAGGAAAGATAAATACACACATATATCAGTGCAAACACACATACACTTAAGTAACCATACATTCCCACACACGTACACATACATTTTTACACACATACCCATACCTACATAAATATATATACACATATACACAATATACACATACACATATATACATACACATTTACACACATGAGCAAGAATAAATAGATTAAATGAACCGAAGTGACCCGTGGTAGTTATGGGCACCACACGTGCGAGTGGGTGACGGAGTGATGGGGTGGCGGTAGCACAGATGCCCCCCAGGCAGTCAGGGTTGTGTCCCGTCCAGACTGCTGTTATACAGTCTGATGGCCGTGGGCACAAAGGAGCACCTGAAGCGTTTAGTTTGGCACCGGGGTGGGATGAGACGCTGGCTGAACGAGCTGCTCATCAGCCATAGCTCGTGGTGAAGGGGGTGGGAAGGATCGTCCAGGATAGCTCCCAGTTTGTCCTTCACCCTACGCACAGCCACGGACTCAAGATGGTCGAGGTTGAGTCCCACCACTGAGCGAGCTTTCCTCACAAGCTTGTTGAGCCTGTTGACCTCACCAGTCTTGGCACCGCCCCACCAGCACACTATAGCAAAGAAGAGTGCACTGGCTACCATAGACTGGTAGAAGGTCTTAAGGAGCACGCTGCAGACACCAAACAACCTCAGTCTCCTCAGGAAGAACATCCTGCTCTGAGCCTTCCTGTATAGGGCATCTGTGTTGTTTGTCCAGTCCAGTTTATTGTTAATATGGACCCAAAGGTACTTATAGGAGTAATATATAGACACATACACATACGCATAATACACATACAATATATATTACACATACATACACATATACACACACATATATATATATATATATATATATATATATATATATATATATATATATATATATATGTGTGTACACCTATATGTTTGCAGCTGTTTTTTCATTGTGGTCCCTGTCAGGACGCCACCAATCTGGGAGCCGTCTTCATCGGCACAGAGGGCCACAACTACTCGGTTTCGGAGAGCAACAGCCGCAGCTGCAGGGGAGGCCGATGGCACTGCGGCATCGTACTGCAGACCCCAGAGAGGCAGTTCGTGTTCATGTGTGAGCAGCAGCAGGAGCAGAAGGAGTGGATGGAGGCGCTGAGGACGGTCATCTCTCAACCCATGACCCCGGAGGACTATACGAGTAAGAAGCTGAATTTAAGAACAGTCAGATTAATAGTAATAAATTTGCACGTCACTGTGACTCATTCCCAATCTTAGCAAGTGTTTCCTCTTTTTTTGGCTTTTTTTTGGCAGATGAAGCCAATTTAAGAAGGGGAAAATGACAGGAGCAGCACTATTTACAAGTTTACACGACTTGCAGAGCTGATAAAGTCTTTTTGTTTTTGTTTGTTTGTTTGTTTTCTTCCCCCTTGGACTGAACATAATAATGAAACTGGAGCTGGGCGCACGTCTGTACCGTCAGGCAGCCTTGTAGTCATCTTTAGTCAAGACCAAAGAATGAATGTTAATAAAGGCTTTATCAGTATTGAATGAATTTATATTTTATTTCGAAAATCAAAATTTGGACGGAACATCTGGATTGTGTTAGATGCATACAGTCACTGTCCCTCTCTCTCTCGCTCTCTCTCACACGTACACACACACAAACACTAACATTATGCTGAGATTCATAGCATATTCAAAGATGGATGACAAATGGATGTAACACTCCCATTGCTCAGAATTGCGAAAAACACAGCCCTAATTCTCTTCTTTAACGTCTCAATGTAAAGATATAAAAATTCATTTTTTTTCTGTTACACACAGTTTGCACATCCTACTCTGCACTAACACCTTCATTTCCAATGTTCATTTCTTTGTACCTGAAAAGAACCTAATTATTTGAATAAATTCTCTCTTCTCCCTGCAATTCAAATTTTATACATGTTGTATTTATTCATTAGTATATGACTCCTTATTAAGATATTGTCGGTTTTGTGTGATGCCCTTAGCTGCATTAGCAACCTGGAAAAATAATTTTGAATAAACTTTCTATTTTAAAGTTTTTATCTATGTATTTATTTTTCCATTTAGGTTTGCCTACCAAAGCTACATCCATCATAAAATATGCTGAAAAGAAATGCGAAGAATACCAGTGAGATTTCACAAAGGCATTTGTTCAGAATTCAGTTTTAGATTATCTATAGCCTATCTATACATGAGAACCTAACAGAGACACACTTTAAAAATGTATCGAAATCTTTTTTTGCTGAAATTGTGAAACTTTACGTGCCAGTGAATTTACCTGCAGCTTGACAGGACGACCAAAGAGAAAACGAAAACATTAAGACATCTCACTCCTTGCAGAAATCCTTGGACCAGAAATGTAATTGAAATTGGAGCTGGCACCGAGTCTGAAACTTAAAAGGTCGGATTTAGGATTTCCGTTTAAATTCTAAGTGATACTTTTTTGACCTGATGTGATTGCTAATGATAAGTCGTCCTCGCATGGCCGGCTCTCGGATTTATTTATTTTTGGCAATGACACGAATCTTCTTTGTATTTTACCATCTTTGCTAACCCGACAGTCAGCTGAATCGGAGGGGCGTGGTGCAGCGCACGCTCGCTAGCCCTTGCTAATACTGCTAACTGTGTAGTTTCAATGAGGGGATTAGCCGAGTGGACACGGTAGTCCCAGCGACGCCCGACGAAATTCCTCCTGACAGGTAGAATACTTGCAGCAATCGCTTCTTATCCCGGATATCCGACGATATCTTATCCCGTACTCCGACCTCCAACCCGGCGCTGAGATGCGAGCGGGCTGTTAGCAAGCTAGGCCGGCCGTGCAGACCCGGCTGCATCCTTCACCCGGAGAGGAGCCTAAATGTGTCTGATGTTCCGCTTCTACGTGCTGGACCTCGACGTTAGAGACGATGCGCAAGGACGTGAGGATATTATTAGTCGGGGAGCGTAAGTGAAGCGTTTATTTTCCTTTTGTTGAAATGACCTTTGACTTGTAGCGTTGACTTCACGTTGGTGTGATGCTACCAGCTGAGCATGTGATGCTGGCATCCAGATCCACGCATCAACATGATCTCAAGTGTGTGTGTGTGTGCGTGTGCGTGTGCGTGCGTGTGTGTGCGTGCGCGCGTGCGTGCGTGTGTGTGTGTGTGTGTGTGTGTGTGTGTGTGTGTGTGTGTGTGTGTGAATCATGCACTTATTTGATCACACATGTCGTTACTCTATGCTCTATTATTAGTGTTTAACTCAGTGCTGTTGAACTGTGACTTAGCCTGTCCTGGATGTTAAGTCTTCTAGTTGAGAAGGTTAGAGGTTAAATGTGTATCCTGTTTGTGTGTCTGTGTGTGTGCGTGTTAGAGATCATTGACTTCCTCTCCTGCCGGTTACAGCAGAAACACTATGATTTTGTTATTGTGAGTAAAATGTAGGCGTGAGTGTTGAACCACAAGTGTCTCCTCTCGCGAGATCGGGGTCATCCGGGAAAAATTGGGTCTTGTGGTGGCCGACACAGAAAGTAAGGATTAAAAGAATATGTGTGAACTGCAACACAATGACCCGACTTTTCAAAAAGAAGGTGAAGCTATTCTGGTTTGTGACCTTTAAATCCCAAGGCACGGCACTAAAATTCTTCTAGAAAGCAACTGTGAACAATGGCGTTCTATTTGTCCCTCATTCACAGACAAATGACCTCATGTTGTTTAAAATGTGTAGAAACTGAAAAGCAGAAATACATGCAAGCATCAGTTGTTTGTTTTTTTTTAAGGTGGGGCAGTTTTCAGAGCTTCTGCCTCACAAGACGGTCCCTGGTTTTATTCCGACGGGGGGCCTTTCTGTGTGGAGTTTGCATGTTCTCCCCAGTGTCTGCGTGGGTTTCCTCCTACGGTCTAAAAAAAGCCAGCAGGAGGTTTATTGGAAACTCTAAATTTCCCAGGCGTGTGAATGAGAGAATGATTGCCTGCATGTCTCAAAATGATTTTTTGGTTGCATGTTTCTATACGATTGGCTGGCGAGCGGTGGAGGGTGAACCCCACTTCTCGTCCAATACCAGCTGAGAAAGGCTGATCAAGAGAATAAATGAATGATCATTTTCTGTTATAAAATTATTTTCCCAATCTTTGTGCTATGATCAGAAAAACTTGATAATTACATCAGCGAGTCGGTGCTTGGATCCCAACTTAACCCCGTCACTGACCTGCAATTGTCTGTGTGTCCTTCCTCCCCGGCCCGACAGCCAAGGTGGGGAAGACGTCCCTCATCATGTCCCTGGTCAGCGAGGAGTTCCCGAGCGTGGTACGTTCCACCGTGACCGTCATTGTCACGTCATGTCTTGAAATGCCTTTCACTTCCTGTCACTTCCTAAACATCACCGATGTGGAATAGAAGAAGCAGTTGTGAGAAGGTGTGTGTAAATGTTTCGCCATCTTAGGTTCCCTACCGAGCAGAGGAGATCACCATACCCGCCGACGTCACTCCCGAGAGAGTTCCCACGCACATTGTGGACTACTCAGGTGATTCGGGAGTCCGGCTGCACCTTCAGCGCGCGTGGATGTTCCGCTAATATTGCACATTTGTCTCCTGTGGACAGAGGCGGAGCAGACGGACGAGCAGCTGTTCCAGGAGATCTCCAAGGTCCGGTGCATCACGTGGCGTTGTTTGTGTGTGTGAAGAGAGCGGCTCGGGGTTCGAGGGCGGGCTAACGGCTGTCCGTCTTTTCCCCTCACAGGCGAATGTGATTTGCATCGTCTACTCGGTCAATAATAAGAAGTCGATCGAAAAGGTGAGTTACTGCTGTGTCAGCCTCTGCGGTATCATGTAAGTTAAACCGGGCGGAAGGAGGCCCCTGGCTCGATTTCCAACAGGGGGGCCTTTGTGTGGAGTGTCCATGTTCTCCCCATGACTTCATGGGTTTCCTCCAGGTTCCTCCCACAGTCCAAAAACAAGCAGGAGGTTCATTACAGAACCTAAATTCTGTGTGAATGAGAAAGTGAATGGTTGAATGTCCCTATCTGACTTGTGACAGTTGTTTGTCTCTTTACCACAATACTTAGAATCTAACTTCCACTGTTAAAATCTAACTTCCATTGTCGACTAAGCTGTATTTGTACAGCTCACTGCACTGAAAGAAGAAGTTGTACTTTCAGTAAAATGACAATAAAGGGCATTCTAATCTATTCTATTCTATACGTGCCCTTCTGTTTGACTGGCAACCAGTCCAGAGTAAACTCTCTCCCGCCCAACGACAGCTGGGATACGCTCCAGCATCCCTGAGAAGCTGCTTGCGGTATAGACAATGAGCGGCTGAATGAATGATTGCTAGTAAGACTGGTTAACCTAATGTTGGCACATGACTGCATGACATGTTTCCTGTTTTGTCAACCCGATTTCCACCTGGATAGGTAACCAGTCACTGGATCCCCCTGATCACCGAGAACACCGATAAGGACAGCAGGTGTGTGACTGTTTGTTTTTATTGATTGATTTATTCATTTATTGACTCAAATGAAGGACTTGCAACAGACAAATATGTCAGTGTGTGTTGGTGTGTATCCACCGACACAAGGGGAGTCCGTGTTGTATAGCAAGTTACAGAATTCAGCTCAAGGGTTTTTGTGAATTTAACACGGAAAAAACAATATTCTCTCTTCTGGTCATGACCTTATTTTGTGTGTGTGTGTGTGTGTGTGTGTTTGGTGTGTGCGTGTGTCCAGGGTTCCCCTCATCCTGGTTGGGAACAAGTCAGACCTGGTGGAGCACAGCAGCATGGAGACCATCCTGCCCATCATGAACCAGTACAGCGAGATTGAGACGTGCGTTGAGGTGAGAGACTTTGGATTCACAGAACTGATAAACAACCATGCCTCTTGTGTCGGAGAAGAGGTCAAAGGTCATACAAGGACGTAAATCTATACTTTAAATGGCTCACACAGTGGAATACACACAGCAGGTTTTTGCAAGTTTTATAACTTGTGTTTTAGGTCCATCAGTCTGTATATAGTAAATATTTGGTCAATGTTGTGTCATCAGAGCGTCATTTGATAACAACTATAAGCACCTAATGGACATGTGAATGAGTGAGTGAATGAATGGGCAAGTGGTTGTATGTCTCCATATGATTTATGAATGAATGAGTCAATGGTTGGATGATGTGTAAATCAACAAGTGAATGGTTGTTTGTCTGTATGATATGTGAGTGAATGAGTGAGTGAATGGTTGTATTTCTGACGTGTGAATGAGCGAGTGAATGGTTGTGAGTCGTATGATCTGTAAATGAGTGAGTGAACGGTTGAACATCTCCATGTGACCTCTGAAAGAGAGTGAATGGTTGCATGTCGATATGATATATGAATGAATGAGGGCCTGTGAATAGTTGCAAATAGCTCCAAATGTGGCCCCGTGATCAGCCGGTCCAGGGTGAACTCCACCTCTCGCCCAATGACAGCTGAGATAGGCTCCGCCCACCCCGTAACCCCAAGTGCAGCATAAGCGCTATAGGAAATGAATGAATGTGTGCATTTAAAACACGAAAGGCTAATCTAAGAATGAGATAGGTAAATGTTTTGTAATGCGATTAAAATATAATATAACGCCTGATCCATGGTTGGCCTTTATTCACGAAAGAGAAGTCGTTTGTCCATGATGTGATGGTGAATGATCACATGTGTGACTTTTATGAAACGCAAAGCTTTTAATGCTTCACATTAAGCATTACATTTTTTTGTCGCCCCTTTTAATTCTTACCGACGGCGAACTAGAAATAAAATCTCCCCAGACGAGTGGCGCCGCTTTGATTCTGGATTTCACTCCCGTTGTCGCTCCTCGCGCCGTCCCCGTCTGCGTTCACGCCCGTTAATCAAAGCAGACGTGTTGCTCAGACGGATCCTGTGCGTTAATGCTCTGTCTGGTCTTTGCTTATCTCTCACTCCCATACACACACACACACACACACACACAGTGTATATACATAGACACACACAGACAGGTTAAAAGGGATTCTACCGCTGCTTTAGTATGTCGACTTGTATGTTTCAGGTAGCATTTTTCACCGCTGTTCGAATGGCTTTAACCTTTATTTTCTTATTCGCCGCGCTCTTATGTAATTACAGTATCATTTTTTTTTTCTATTTATTGCAGTGTTCAGCAAAGAATCTGAAGAACATCTCCGAGCTCTTCTACTACGCCCAGAAGGCGGTGCTTCACCCCACGGGTCCCCTCTACTGTCCAGAGAAAAAAGATGTGAGGGCAAGGTCAAACCGGCTCAGGGGTTCTTAGACATGTCAGGTGACTTGTGACTTTCCCTTTCACTGGAAGGGCTTTAAGGATACAAACTGGATCACACACACACACACACACACACACACAGACACACACACACACACACACACACAAATATATACAAACAACCTTTTCTCATTATATTCTACCTCAACTATATCAGCTAGAAAAAAAAGGCTAATAAAAGATGTTATAACGGGTTTAAATGAACAAATTCACTTTTTTTGTTGGTTGCTCAGATATTTTGCTCCATGCACTCCGTGTTTTTGGACTGTCTCGCTCTCCAGATGAAGCAGCTGTGCGTGAAAGCACTGACGCGGATCTTCAAAGTCTCCGACCTGGACAACGACGGCATCCTCAACGACAATGAGCTCAATTTCTTCCAGGTAGACGGAGATTTCCACGAGTTAATAAGAAATTTCGATCCCGACTCGACCTCTGACCTCTGACTCTGTGACGCAGCGGACGTGTTTCAACACCCCGCTGGAGCCCCAGGCTTTGGAGGATGTCAAAAATGTCGTGAGGAAGAATCTGAGTGAAGGAGTGTACAACAACGGACTCACTCTGAAAGGTAGTAGCCGAAGGACTGACCGACTTTTTGCGCACACCACCACTAAATTTCTCAACTTTGTTCCTTTGTGCTTGGCCGTTCCTTTCCAGGCTTCCTGTTCCTTCACACCCTGTTCATCCAGCGGGGTCGCCATGAAACGACATGGACGGTTCTCAGGAGGTTCGGATACGACGACGACCTGGAGCTGAATCAGGACTACCTATTCCCTCCGTGAGTGCAGGCCCTGCACACATGCGCGCGCACACACACACATACATACAAACACACACGTGCATCTACTAACCATTCGTAAATAAGAGCAATTTGTTGTGAAATTATAGATGTAAAAGAGATTTACTTCAAACCAGTATTTTCCTAAATTGAATCTCGTCATGCCTTGATGGAAGGGTAGTGGTGGCGTGCTGGTTAGTCCAAGTCTCCGTGTTTCCCCCGTGCCTGCGTAGGTCTCCTCCGGGTTCTCCGGTTTCCTCCCACAGTCCAAACACATGCAGGAGGCTCATTGGAGACCATAAATTACCCAGCTGTGTGAATGAGAGAGTGAATGGTTGCTTGTCTCTACGGGGCGTGTGAGTGAGTGAGTGAGTGAGTGAGTGAGTGAGTGAGTGAGTGAGTGAGTGAATCAATGTCTCTGTATGATGAGTGAAGGAATAATATTTGTTTGTAATATTCGCTTTCCATCAAAGTGCTGCCCAAGTGAGAGGGGATAAGAGCAGGACACAAAGAAGTCACGACACACGTTCAATTCATTTATTCCGCCTATCGTGTTGTTGGGGATGCGATGAGATTAGAGGCTTCCAATGAACCTCCTGCATGTGTTTGGACAGTGGGAGGAAACCCAGACACAGGGAGAACATCCAGACTCCACACAGAGTTTGGAATTGAACCAGCCACCTTCTTGTTATGAGACGTGAGCGCTAACCGCTGCACGACCATGCAGCCATTAATAATTTTCATTTTTACCGTTATAATTTTTATTATTACTTTCTTCCTCAGCCGGTGCTAGCAGTCACATCTGGTTTGGTTCATGTTGTTTATTTCAACCTAAGTATGAAATTACAGGGTTCAGCAATACATGCAAATCTCACTGAAAAATTGTTGTTAAAGTAGTTATCCTAGTTAGCCTTTTTGTAAAAAAATAAAAATAGGCCAAAATCCCTCCTGAAGGGCTACAGTATGTGCATGGATATTTCTTGATAAATCCAATCTTTAATGGTGAACTTTAACATCATTGCAATCGTAATTTTTTACTTAATATTTGTGCTTTTGATCAACCCACGCGTCTCACGCATGGAAAATACGTCTCACCCGTCAGACTGAAGGTTCCCGGGGACTGCACGACGGAGCTCAACCACAACGCCTACCTCTTCCTGCAGAGCGTCTTCGACAAACACGACAAGGTACAAACCGGTTGACCTGCTTCCTTGTTTACTTCAAATCTCTCCGGCCGCATTGTGCAAACCCTAAGTACAGCCGGTGCCGACCACCTGCTGGGGCATCATTTAACTTCTTGCCGCCGAGAAAGGATTGACAAGGAGAATTAGCAAAGGGTTTATAAAAAAAAAACTAGTTGCACGTGTGACGGTCAGCGAGTTTGTTTTCCTCTTTGCCTGTCAACAATCTCCGTCTGCCTCAGGACCGTGACTGTGCCCTGTCGCCGGAGGAGCTGAAGGACCTGTTCGAGGTCTTTCCCTACATGCCCTGGGGTCCCGACGTCAACAACACGGTTTGCACAAACGACCAGGGCTGGATCACCTACCAGGGGTACCTGTCGCAGTGGACGTGAGTGGACATGGACTGATCCTCTGAACGGACTCAGAGCACATGCACACATACAGTACACACCATGCACTGAATCATCACACACACACACTGACACACACACACACACATATATAGTTGTGCTCATATGTTTACATACCCTGGCAGAATCTATGATTCTTTGACAATTTTTCAGAGAATATGAATGATAACTCAAAAACTTTTTTTCCACTCATGCCCAGTGGTTGGGTGAAACCATTTATTGTCAAACGACTGTGTTTTCTCTTTTTGAATCCTAATGACAACAGAAACTCCCCAAATGACCCTGATCAAAAGTTCACATACCCTGGTGTTTTGGGCCTGATAACATGCACAGAAGTTGAAACAAATGGGTTTGAATGGCTACTAAGGTAACCATCCTCACCTGTGTTCTGTTTGCTTGTAATCAGTGTGTGTGCATCAAAGTTTCTGGGATCAAGACAGACTCTTGCATCTTTCACCCAGCCTCTCACGT
Source organism: Fistularia tabacaria (assembly GCA_901007705.1). Classification (NCBI taxonomy): domain Eukaryota; kingdom Metazoa; phylum Chordata; class Actinopteri; order Syngnathiformes; family Fistulariidae; genus Fistularia; species Fistularia tabacaria. Next base: position 66,009 of record CAAKHD010005122.1, on the reverse strand, counting down.
TTCTGGATTCTGAGTCATGGGGAAAGCGACAGAATTGTCAACGGATCTACGGCAAAAGGTAGTTGAACTGTATAAAACGGGAAAAGGATACAAAAGGATATCCAAGGAATTGATAATGCCAGACAGCAGTGTTTAAACTGTGATTAACAAATGGAAAATCAGGGGCTCTGTTAAAACCAAACCACGGTCAGGTAGACCGACAAAAATCTTCAACAACAACTGCCAGGAAAATTGTTCGGGATGCAAAGAAAAAACCCACAAATAACATCAGCTGGAATACAGAACTCTCTGAAAACTAGCGATGTGGCTGTTTCAAGATGCACAATAACGAGGCGCTTGAAAAAAAATGTGCTGCGTGGTTGTGTCGCCAGAAGAAAGCTATTACTGCGCAAATGCCACAAAGTATCTCGCCTACAATACGCCAAACAGCACAGACGCAAGCCTCAAAACCTCTGGAACAAGGTAATTTGGAGTGATGAGACCAAAATTGAACTCTTTGGCCACAACCATAAACGTTACGTTTGGAGAGGCGTCAACAAGGCCTATGATGAAAGGAACACCATTCTACTGTAAAACACGGAGGTGGATCGCTGATGTTTTGGGGATGTGTGAGCTACAAAGGCACAGGAGACTTGGACAAAGTTGAAGGAAAGATGAATGCAGCACGTTATCAGCAAATACCGGAGGAACAGCTCATCAGCCCGGAAGCTGCGCATGGGACGTATTTGGACGTTGCAACGTGACAACGATCCAAAACACAACGCAGTCGCGTTGGCCTGTCATTGGCTACAGCAGAACAGAGTGAAGGTTCTGGAGTGGCCGTCTCAGTCTCCTGATCTCAATATCATTGAGCCACTCTGGGGAGCGATCTCAAGCGTGAAGTTCATGCAAGACATCCCCGGAGTTTACAGGAACTGGAGGCTTTTTGCCAAGAAGAATAGGCAGCTTTACCATCTGAGAAAATAAAGAGCCTCCCCAACAACTACCACAAAAGTGATGTTAGAGGGGGCAATACACAGTATTAAGATCTGGGGTATGTAAACTTCTGATCAGGGTCGTTTGGATGTTTGATGTTGTCATTATGATTTAAAAAGAGAAAAAAATACAGTCGTTGACAATAAATGGCTTCACCCAACCACTGACGGTGACTTCTGTATCCTGGGCTCTGATTGGCTCAGGGACTGTACCATCATTCTCTGCATCTCCTGCGCATAGCATGCATTTAGCATCTCGCCTTGTCCACCTCACATCAGCATGTGATCGCTACTTGTTGTAGTACTCTTTAAGAGTATCGGAAGTGTTTAAAGGACTATGGGAAAGGCTAATAAGAGCGTGGTGAGGGTGATAAAACATTGAAATATACCATTTAAATAATAAAATAAAAATATGGTTGCCACTATGTGGATTTTCAATTATCCCAGCTAGTTCTGGAACATAACCCCCATGCTCGGCAAAGGACTTACGTGCGGTGTGTGTGTGTGTATATACATATATGTATATATATATACATGTACATACACTTAAGTGCCACACTGGCAGCACTGTGACGCAGACGTTAGCTCTACAGCCTCACAGCAAGAAGGTCCCAGGAGGCCTTTCTTCGTGGAGTAAAAAATAAAAATGAGTAATTGACCGATTGACTGTCTCCGTATGATGTGTGAATGAGTGGTTGTTTCAGGGTGAATCCCCTCTCTTGCCCAATGAATATGTATATTGTATACACACACCTGTGTGTGTGGATTTAAGTCGTGTTTCTTATTGTTATGTCAGAGTAAAATACAATCTTTAAGTAGAGTGTTTGTCTCTGTCTGCTTTGCCATAAACACAAAGGCAATGGACGCCAGTGGGAACTTTCATTCTCCCGGCCATCGAATCACTCATTCATTCAGGAAATGTTGTCTCCTGGATTGTTTTTTTTTTTTTTCGTTTAATTCTCTCGTCTTGATTTTACCCAGGTTAACCACTTACCTTGACGTCCAACGATGCCTGGAGTATTTCGGCTACCTTGGTTACTCAATAATCGCCGAGCAGGAGTCCCAAGCTGCCGGGATCACAGGTGAATTGTGCCGCCAGGCGCCTTCTATTCCGATTTATTTCTGAAAAAGTAAAAAATATTCTAATCTGATATAATATTTCTATTCGTTATTTATAATGAAAGTAATTCAAGGACATGAGAATAGCTTCTGGAAACTATATTGATCAATAAGTGTTTTGTATGGCAGCGAAGTCAACTAATCCTCAAGTGTGTGTGTGTGTGTGTGTGTGTGTGTCGCAGTGACCAGGGATAAAAAGATTGACTTGCAGAAGAAGCAAACCCAGCGCAGTGTCTTCCGCTGCAACGTCTTCGGGGATGCCGGCAGTGGCAAGAGTGGCTTCCTCCAAGCGTTCCTGGGCAGAAACCTCAAGGTAAAACAGGAAGCCACACACAGCCAGGAGGGGTGTGACAAAGGGGGAAATAATACCAAACTGTTGAAAATGAACCCATTCACTCCCTGTTACGCACAAAAAAAGATGTAAAGCAACTTTGTTTCTTTGTTTCAACTTCCTCCGCCTTCCTTTGTGGTACAGTAAATTCATTCGTTTTCTATGCCGCTTATCCTGCGCCACATCGCATTGAGATGTGCAGCCCTGAACTCCTTCTCTCACCCACATACAGATAGATGCAACCATTCACTCTCTCATTCCCATCATATAGAGGCTTGCAAAATGCGCGATCTATTTCTCCTAGCTGCTCTGTGTTTCTTTTCTGTCTCTCTGATGTTATTTTTTTTCTTTCTTTCTCAGCAACAGGCACTGATTAAGGAGGAACACAGGTCCTACTACGCCATAAGCACAACCTATGTTTACGGTCAGGAGAAATACCTCCTCGTGAGTATCTCTGTGTCTGTTTGCTTTTTATTTTCGCTTAATTTTTTTTAAGCTGAGGCAGCATTTTTTTTTTTTTTCCTTTCGCTGATTCAGAGCAATGATAACATTTTAATTGAATAATTTCAACACAGGGAGAACTGGATACTCGATATAACATGTCAACAACAATCCAAAAAACACTAAAAAGGACTGTTTTTTCAGTCATAATAGTAACTAGGTCATATTGAAAAAGGAGTAGAGAGAAGTAGAAGTTTATTTACTTCCACCCTCCATCCCATTTCTATCCAGTTATAGGCCTAGCCAGTTTAAATGCTGTTATATGAAAATAAACAAACAACTAGTATTTACAAGCACATGCATTCACAAAAACACTTGCATCCACATGCATGCACATAGACATGCATATGCATGCATTAACACACACACACACACACATAAGTACATTCAAACACATATGTACTTGCATTCGCATATACATGCATTCACATATATACACACACAAACAATTACATGCATGTAGACAGACATGTGCATATACACGCATTCACATATACACAAATACAAGTACATGCATACACACATATACATGCATCCACATATACTCATAAACAAGTGGATGGTGACTGCAAAAAAGTCTATGTAGAAATAAATGCATGACAGACTGAGATGCTTGGGTCATGTACAGAGGAGGGATAGTGAATATATTGGTAGACAGAAGCTGGAATTGGAGCTGCCAGGCAGGAGGTCCAGAGGAAGACCTAAGAGAAGATTTCTGGACGTAGTGAGTGAGGATGTGAAGTTGATGTGAGAGAGGAGGATACAGAGAAAATGGTTTGATGGAGAAGGTTAATTCGCTGTGGTGACCCCTCAAGGGAAAAGCTGAAAGGAAAAGAAGAAGAAGAAGACATAAATGCAAAACTGATCACACAGTCACAGGTATTATTGCTGTTTGTGATGCCCTCAGACATTCTCTTCGTGTTGATCCTGTAAAGGGAAGTGCGATTTGATTCTCGTTTAAGAATCGTTTGTCCGGGCCGTGGAGATGAGTCCTATCATTGCTTCTGTTAAAGCCCGGCGATATTTCCCGTCCTCAGCTTCACGAGGTCTTTCCCGACTTTGACTACCTGTCCGACGCCGACCTGGCCTGCGACATCGTCTGCCTGGTTTACGATGTCAGCAACCCTTACTCCTTCCAGTACTGCGCCAAAGTCTTCAAGGTAGGATCCGCTCCGGATGTCCTCATCCTGCAATGGAGAGACACCACATAACCCCCCACCCCCCACCAGGAGTACTTCATGGACAGCAAGACTCCGTGCATGATGATCGCGGCAAAGTCAGACCTGCCGGAGATCAAACAGCTCTACGGCTGCAGCCCTCTGGAGTTCTGCCGGAGGAACAAGATGCCGCCCCCCCAGTCCTTCACCTGCGACACGGCCTCGGCGCCCTGCAGGGACATCTACACGAGGCTGACCACGATGGCCATGTACCCGTATGTATACACTCCGCTCTGTTGAGAACACATCCAATCAGTTAAAGCAGCAGTCAGAAGTAAAAAAAATATATTCAAGAAAATTTATAATAATAATAAAATAAAATCAAAATTCAAATGGCAGAGATCAGAACTGGCTGAAAGCATTTCCCGCTAATAAGAGTGGTCCTAAAATTAAAAGTGATAATGAAATAAAATAAGATCAAATAGGATAATAGTAATTATTTTTGTTATTTTTATTATTATCATGTAGTAAATAATTGGTGTAAACAATAATACTAAGCAATCGATGTTGCTTGGTATGATTGGACTATCTTCTAGTTTATCTGCTTTTATTTGCAATTGGCCAGTTTTGTTCTCCAGTATTTTTTGTTTCACTTTACTTCCCTCTGTCTTTTTCCAAATATCATTTCACTTACTGGAAATCGAAGGACCCTATTTTTTTTTTGTGCGTCAGCAGAAACATGTTTTTCTGTCGGTTTCGTGATGAAGGCGTTCCTCGCTTGAAGTCACAAACTCCCAGGTCCGAGCTGAGACACGTGTTTTCCTCTCCAGCCGCTCTCCGTGCACTACATGATCCTAAAACACACATCAGATTTAATCCCACGGACGGTAAATAACACGCTGCCGTAAAATCCCAGATTATGAATTAGTTCAACAAATCTACAAATCGCTTTATGTATTTGCACCGAAATTCAGATTAAGGAGTTTTACGATTTGGCCTGCAGCTTGGAGGGGCTTGATGTATTTAAATTCCGGGTACGTCTTTAACATCATTCAAGCGGATCAAAACATTTTTCTTTCAATCAGGATTTGAGGATTTGCGCAAAATCCTCAGCTCTGACAGACGTAGATATGAAAGTATGATGCTTTTTAATGAACGGCTGCAACTGACACCATCCTATATGGTTTAAATGTTTACAGATGTATTGAATTTGATTTATTTTTGTTATGTCCATGGGACAGCTGCAAGTAAAATGAATGGCAATGCGAGGGATTAGTTAAGGATTTGACTTCCGGTTAATATTATATTTGTCCACAACAGTTATGCATCCGGTTGTTAATGTTAAAAAAAAAAAAAAAAAAGAGGAATTACACTTTATTTTATTTTTATCGTAAGACTTGATCTGTCCTCTTTTGCAGCCTCTCAAGTGAAGAGTCCCTGATCGATTCTTTGGATGTTGCTGTGGTTCTTTAATTCAAACGCCCATCTCTTCTTCCTGTATGAATGCGTGTGTGGATTTGTGCCCCCATATTGTGTGTGTGTGTGTGTGTGTGTGTGTGTGTGTGTGTGTGTGTGTGTTGGTCCTCTCTTCCCCCTCTCTCCTCAGCCACGCGCGGCTGCGCTGCCTGTGCACCTGTAAC
>CAAKHD010005122.1:36069-60267 GCA_901007705.1 Fistularia tabacaria | reverse complement strand
AAACTTTTTATAAAAATAAGCTGGTTGGTTCAGCTTGGTTGCTGCTAATTGTTAAGTTACCATATTTGTTTCTCAAACTCTATACATTTCATGTTATGATATCCCCCATATTGTGTGTGTGTGTGTGTGTGTGTGTGTGTGTGTGTGTGTGTGTGTGTTGGTCCTCTCTTCCCCCTCTCTCCTCAGCCACGCGCGGCTGCGCTGCCTGTGCACCTGTAACCGCTGCACCTTCTGCTTGTGTCAGAACCTCCTCAACTCGGAGCTGCTGCAGACAGTCAGGGCCAAACTCTACGCTGTGGTTCTCCGAAGGTCCTCCTCACCTCTTAATGTCTCCGGCTTCACATCCGCCCCTCCTCTCTGTTCTTTCCCCTCCTTTCGCTGGCTTCTTTTGCGTTATTATCAGCCAGTATGCATCTGATCCGTCTGTGAAGTCCGTCATGCTTCTCATCACTTTTCATTTCCCGTGTTTTTGTTGTTTCACGTCATTACGGTCGAGCGCAAGCAAACCCGCTCACGTTTTCGTTTCTTCCAGCGTTCCGTCCTGTCCACGGCGAAAGAACCCATTTTGATTTTGTGCGGCGTCACTTTCCCCGCTATTTTCCTCGCCTCTGTCGCCGTCTCATCCGGCCTCCGTGTCTCAGCTGTTTGCTGTTTTGTCCTTTCCGCGCCATCTGCAGTTTTACCCTTCCTATAGGTGTGCACCATCTTCACCGCCTGTCCTTGGATCTTCACTCACGTAACTCCCCTCCTCTTGTGTCTCCAACCCCCATCACAGACACGTGAGCCAGGCGGACCTGAAGAGCTCCACGTTCTGGCTCAGGGCGAGCGTCGGGGCCACCGTCTTCGCCGTGCTGGGCTTCGCCGTGTACCGGGTGCTCCTGAAGCAGCGGTGATGTGCCACCATGCAATCGAGAACTATCCCTACCATTCGCGGTTCCTTTTTGTGAAAAGGAAAAAAAAACAAAACAATATATATACTCCGCTTACCTTGACCTTATTCTTCTCTGCAATCTCATTCCACTCTTAAAAATGATAAACAAGTATTTACTTTTCTATTGAAAAGCATTGATTTGTGTATCTGCTCGCCTAAAAGAATTTGTAAAGTACATATAATATATTTATATTGAAAAGTATTGCAAACTGCTGGTGAAGCTTGGGGAAACAGCATATATAGATATTTTTGGTGAGCAGTTTGAGCTGAAGTTGTGATGAGGAACATGATGTGAAAGGTATTATATAGACATTAGATGTAAATTATGTATATAACTGCACTGTTTGAGTCCCACCAGGTCATGTGACCCCCCGTCCCCCCCATGGAAGTCACATGACTATAAATTAACATTAAGTGTGTCTATCAGCATCACGGTTTGCTTCCAAGGGGCAAAACACGCGTCTTTTTGTTTTGTGTGTCTGATACTGCCGCACGGGACGACGGCTCCGCCACGCTCTCGTCCTTTTGTCAGCCATTTTTATTTCTCTGCCCATGGGAAAATGAACCATCCTGCAGCGACGGCCGTGCGTGCATGACTCACAACCGCGTTCCGAACTGGACTCTTCCCGATTTCTTGAGCATGTTAGTAAAAGAACATAAAAAAAAAAAAAAAAAGAGAGAATCCAGATAGTAGCTCATAATCTTGAATGACCTTTGTGGTGACCCCCTTGGCCCCCCGGGGTTGCAGCGTATCGCCTGGTCGTACAGGATGCAATAATATCAGCCTCTTTCTAATTTTTTTGCGTCCTGTCCGTCGTCAGGTCCACCAGGATTTATTTATTTGAGCCCTGCCTTTTCCGAACTTTTACAATAAATGAATACACAAATGTCAGACGCCTCTGCTGTGACAGACTTTCTTGCGTGTGATCAGCAGCTTTACCGTCTTCTTGTGTTTTCCCGTGTTTGGCCTGGTTTGCTGTCCTTAATGCAGTGTAGTAGTGTGTGGTTGTTTATATGTATGTATGTATATATGTGTGTGTGTGTGTGTTTGTGTGTGTGTGAGTGTGTGCTGGCAGAATGGGATGACGGATTAAAATTACGCAATTACTTATCACAAAGTCGCCATTGCAGAGATTAAACACAAGGGGGCAGTGTTGCTTGAACAATCCCGACTTGGATTCAACGAGTTAAAGGGATTGGATAACTTGTTTTAAGTTTTTAAAAATTTGTTTTGGTTTTTTGAAAAAATCACATTTTCTTAATGGGTTTAAAGCGAGTCTGATCCTTTTTACCGCCACTTGTTGTATCGCTTTGTTCGTTTATAATCAATCATCCTCTTCGTAATTTGTTACCTTGAGGAATATTACAAATACAAACGTTTGAATCCAACATTCTGCTGAAAGAATCACGGGGTTGCAGGCCAAGAAGCTCCAGTTCGTTTTGAGCTAGAACATATTTGTAATGATATTTGCTTCCAAAATCAGAAACCCTGACACTGGCAACTAAACTGTTTGGGGAAAAAAAAAAAGTTTGTAATGTTATCTTGGTGCTCACTTTATCCAACCTTGCTGGTGTTTTCTTGGACGGGTAATTTACCGCTCACATTTTTCCTCTCACCTCGGTTCTCGGGAAAATTCTCACTTTCCCGTCTCACTCGGTGAATGCAACAGATCCCCGGTATCGTCTGACAAAATGTTGTCTGATTTAAGCGGTGGTAGTTTAAAGCACCTTTTTCATGTACAGAGGTTGCAGTGTGTATCACCTCCAATGTACGTTACCTGATGCATTCTCTGTTCCCACTCTGTTTCTTTGCAGTTTAACCAAGCAATTCAATGCCTCTCTCTCTCAAGAGAGATAGATAGATTTTTATTTCAGAATCAGAGATACTTTATTTGTCCCCGAGGGAAATTCGAGGGCACAAGGGGTAGTATAGCAGTCGAACAACCTAGAGCAGATAACTTCTATTATATAAAATTAAATATATAGAATAAAGGCTAAGAAAAAACAAGTGGAAAAATGGAGTGTATTGACTCCAACATCTGTACATAAACGGTATATTTATATGTATATGTATATATGTGCATATAGACAATATGTGTGTGTGTATGTACTGTGTATATACATATGTACACACACACACTCATATATATGTATATATATATTTTTTTTTTTGTATATCTATAGAAATCTAATTTAAAAGATGAATTTGACTTCTACTGTCTGTTTTCCAAGGCAGGGAGGGATAACCATGGCATCTTGTATGCAAATCCCAGCAGCAACAAAGCTGTTACTCAGCTGTTCTTTGTCTGAAGACGTGTTACTTTTAATACAACGACCTCTGTGAATTCGACCGTTTTGGCTCATCTTGCCGGATTTACAGCCAGGAACATTGACTAGACCCTGTTTGCTTTTTTGTTTTGGATGCCAACTTTAACACGACGCCTCTTGTGTGGGAGTCAGGAAGAGACCCCGAGGTTGGAAATATCAACTGGCCATTGTTTCCATGGTAATGTTATTGTCGGGGAAGTTGAAATCCAGGGATATCGATCAACCCACACTCGGCGGACCACACCGACGTGATGTAATCTCTCCGCTCAGATGGTTCCCGACTTCATTTGATGGGCGGGTTCCTGTCCTGAAGGGGGCCACTTTAGATTCTGTAAAATTACCTGGAATTTACCAGCTCGGCCACTCCCTTCCTCTCAGGAGTTGAAAGAGTGTTTCCGTTTTGTTGGGGTATAATTACCCGCGACACGAAGACAACACGGGATCATTCTTTAACTGATGAAATGAGAAGCTGCGCTGTTGTGTCTACAGATTTATTTGGAATCAAACACGATTCAAGCAGCAGCTATGGCCGTTAAGAGAGCAATCAAACGGCGATTTTTGCGGTCGGTGTCTGCAAAAAGAGGCAGATGTGGAGTGATGTGTGGGATTCAACTCACGTGTGGCGGTTTAAAAACAAGTTTGCACTGCGCAGTCTTATTTCCCTCGGAAGAAAAAAACATCATTAGCTCAGTTAAAGATAGGCGACAGATCAAATGTTAGTCACGTCTGTTGATTTAAACGAAAACACAAACAAACACTAACTTTAAATGTATTAGAAATCGGCTATGAAAAAAAGGTTGGCCCTTCGGCCTCACAGCAAGAAGGTCCCGGTTTCGATTCCTACCTTTCTGTGTGGAGTTTCTATGTTCTTCCCGTGTCTGCGAGGTGTTTCCTCCAGTCTCCTCCCGCAGGCCAAATCCACACAGAAGGTCATTTGCTCAGATATGTGAATGAATGTGTGTATGACTCTAGGTGACGTGTGAATGGTTGTTTTCCTCTACAGAGAGTGAACGATTGTATGTCTCACATGTGAATGACCAAGTGAATGGCGACCTGTCTCTAAGTGACGCGAATGAGAGAGTGAAATGCCGTTTGTCGATGTGAGTGAATGCGAGTGAGAGAATGAACTAAGCTGTGCATCTTTACGATGGTTGAATGAATGAGTGAGTGAATGGTTGTTTTTCTCTTGATTAAATGTGAATGGAAAGTTGAATGGCTGCAAGACTTTTACATACGACATGAATGAGAGAAGGGAATGGTGGTATGCATCTTTATTATCTATTAATAGTTGTATATTTATCTATAAAATATGCGGGAGTGAATGGTGGCATGTCTGACATGTGAATGAGAGGGTGAATGGCTGTATGTCTCTATCGTCATGTGAATGAAAGCGTGAACGTCACTAAATGCGCCTCCTGCGATTGACTGGCGGCTGGTCCAGAGTGAACCCCGCCTCTCGCCCAATCTCAGCTTGGATTGGCTCCGGCCCATCCGCAACCCCGCACGCCCTGTAGGCTTAAGGGGTAAAGACAATGAATGAATCAATGAATAATTCTGATACACATTCAACTCTATGAATTATGATGAATATTCTTCACAAAATTAGCTATCGACGTGACTTAAAGATAAATAATGTCATCATCATCATCAACTTTATAAAGCAAGAACAAGCAGGGGCAAGACAAGTAGCAAAGTGTTAATATATAGCTCATTGTTATTTCTTTAATGAGATATCATTGTTTAATATCAGCTTGCTACCATGTAATAATTTGCAAGGCGCTTGCTAGTAATTCCCTCTCACTCTCTTTCTTTCCGCTCTGACCGGTCGAGGCAGAAGGCCGCCGCACATTGAGCAGGGATCTGTCTGAGGTTCCTGCGCCAGCAAAAGGCAGCTTTTCCCGATCGCTGTCGCAAAGCACTCGCTCGCGGGGGGAAACGTCGGGTTTCTGTCAATCATTTTTAAGAGGTCCAGACCTGCTCGATCGTTGTGATTGGGCGATAAAGAAAATCAGACATGACTTAGAGAGAACAAAATTGACGTGATTTCGAAGTACAGATCAATTCAAAAGCCATCAATCAATCAACCAATCGATCCAATACGGCAAGAATGGCGCGCGGGCGGTGTTCATCTACTCCCACTTACAGGTAGAGGTTATTTATGCGTTTCTTTTAGAGATCTTTTTCGAAAACTTTCCTGATGGAGGGACGTCGCGGGGAATCTCCAGCTCAAAAAATGAAGATGAAGGTGTTCATCTTTAAATAGCATTTCTTGGACTGTAAAAATACCTTCTGTTTTTTTCTTCCCTTTCAAGCTTTTTTTTTTTTTTTTAGCGACAAGATGAGTTTCGAGAAAATAAGGCTTAAACCAAACAAAATCTTTGCATTCATGATAGCAACAGATGATAAGACAAGTAAAAAAGATAAGAGATGAGATAAAACTTGATTAATCCCGAAGGAAATTCTGGTGCCAGATGGCTCCAAAATTGAAAAGTGAAGAGGAATATTGCACATGACAGTGAAAATATTGCACGATGTATAAAAACCTCCCATTACATGACATGAGAGAGAAATATATTGCACGTGATATTGAAGTTGAATTAAATATTGCCCCACTGAGTGATTTCTTTCCTGCAGAAAGGGGAGGAGTTATATCATTTGTTATGGATTTGGAAAAAAAAACCCCTTTATATTATGATTTATTATATCAGACTTCACGGTTGTGCGATTTATCTACGTATAAATCAGATGTAGATATTAAAGGGATACATCCCATAGCATAATAGTCTCAACACATTCAATCTAATTTAATAAAAACAACGCAGTTATTAAGCATTTGTTATAAGTATTTAAAATGGAGTTTTATAAACACCTGATTCTGTCTGGATGGTTTGAGGGGGATCTAGATTGTAAGTGACAGGCGGGGGTTGAGCAAGTGTGTGTGTGTGTCTGTGTGTGTGTGTGTGTGTGTGTGTGTGTGTGTGTGTGTGTGTGTGGGAGGGGGGTCTTCCCAGCCTCTCCCCCAACCTTTCCTCAGCCGCACAGGATCCCCGGTCCCGGGTGCAGCGGGCGGTGTGACGCCTGCACCACCTTTCCACGCACCGTGACACACCGCGGGGGTGGGGGGTGGGAAGCGTCCGAACGCCGGGCGCCGTATCTCCCGGTGAGTCCGCCGACGCGAGCGGCTCCCCGGTCCGGCTCTCCCGGCCGAGCATGAGCGTCGGTCCCGGTCCGTCGTCCGCGTCATGTCACCGTCAGATGATGTCACCGTCTCCGCCGGATCCTCCGCAGCTCCCCGGGCGGAGTGAGGGCCGACCCGGACCGCCCCTCCGCCTCCTCCCGCCGGCTGCCCCGGCGTGCACATCCATCCTACCTCCGGGGCAACTAAACCTGAACTGGAGCCCGGATCAACTTTTCCGTGCTCGGATGCGCGCACGCGTGTGTGTGTGAGTGTTTGAGAGAGAGAGAGAGAGAGAGAGAGTGTGTGTGTGTGTGTGTGTGTGTGTGTGTGTGTGTGTGTGTGTGTGTGTGTGTGTGTGTGTGTGTGTGTGTGTGAACAGAGCGGAGCGCGCACACCCCTTCCATCCACAGCTGCCGGTGTCCCCGGCGTGACGCCCGTCCTCCGGAGCGGCGGGATGGGACTGTGAGCTCCCAAGTATGCGGAGGGCTTCCTGAGGACCGGAGGCTCCCTGTCTCTCCCCCGCCGGCGCATGGAGGACGGCAGCCCGAGGATGGCGGGCGGAACCCGGGAGGCGGCGGCGAGCTCCTCCCCGGCGGTGGCGGCCAATGCGGAGGGTGAGGAGATCGAGGTTTTGGAAACTACCGACGTCCTTCCTGTGGCCCCAGAGGACGTGAGTCAACACACACACACACACACACACACACACACACACACACACACACACACACCACTGTGCATTTATTTATTCAATTAATTTTAACTTTCCTATCATTCAATTGCAACGACCGGACGGAGATCAGAATGCCACATGAGCATTTTAATCATGCAAAATCCAAGATTCAAAATATGTGTTTTGTTGTTGTTTGCTGTCCACTGTGAAGCCAGCTTGGTTGCAAAAAAAATTAAAAAGTAAAAAAAAAAAAAGAAATGAATACATGATAAGCCTATCATCGCAACGAGATGCAACGTTCATTACTGATTTCCAGTGATTGAACGATTGTCAGAGCCGCATCAGCAGACTTCGAAGGGGCCGTCGAGCTTCCATTTTCTGACTGTTTTCAAGAAAAAAAAAAGCTAAAAACTTAATCATCACTTTGGTTGCCCAGTTGTCTTGTGCCGTGTGTGATTATACGACCCGACACAGTTCATGGACTCGCAGAGGAGAGTCCTTTCCAAACAGGTGTTCCAGCGCCTGCTTATTAATGGCACATATATATGAATGTATGCATATCTGCCTTTGTAATTACTATTTAATATCTTTCCCTCCCTCATTCTTTGCTTACGTCTTCCTCCTGTCCTGGTGTCAGCAATGGAAGTCCCTGTTTGACAAGGTATGCACTGCAAGACTTAAAATCCTTTAAATCCCTTTTCCATGTGTGTTTCACTCTTTGTTGAGAGGGGGGACTTGTTGTGTCAATGTGTGTGTGTGTGTGTGTGTAACCTAACTTTGTCCGTTATCAGATGGATGTGACACAGATGTGTTTACAGATAAAGCGCCGCAGAGGGTTGACTCGAGGCAATCACAGTTGCTCTTATTCATCCTCGGGAAGAAGCGGTGCCGCAGTTAATGCTGGCATACGTATTAAATCCAATAACACGGGTTGGGGAGGGCAACGGTGATACATTCACAGAGCGCCGCCATTCCTTTATGACCATAAGGCTGCGATTATTCTGTTACGGCCACTGTTACTAATAGAAGTACATTAAATATATAAAGTATCTCCTCCAGGCAGGGGGAATTAACTGGGATTACACAAGACACGGTGCATTAATGTAATATTTCCTCACCTCACAACCCTTCAGGGTGCAGTTCCTCCATCACTCCTATGCATATCGAAGGGGTACGAGTGTTTTAAAGGCGTTTTTGCCGGGCCTCGAGGACGCTCCCCTCACTCCCTCGGCTTATATGTGTGTTTCAGCTGATTAGACAAATGTATTTTTAGATGAAAATCTTGCGTAGTGCAGCTTTAAATCCATTGCCTGCTGGGCAGCAATCACAGTGTAACATGTAGCCGCGGAGCGCTCCCGCTGAGGCGCGAGCATCAGAGTAGGGAACCTGAGGGCTTTGGGGTTTTCGGTGGGGTGCGTTGTCCGCTGTCAGTCACCCTGAAAATGCAATTATCCCCCGATGCATTGATCTATTGGAAAGACAGATTTTCATAGAAACACACTCACACACACACACACACACACGCAGTGATATAGTTGAGAAATCCCCATAGGGGTGGAATACAGCTGAGGGGAGCTGCAGGTTGGAGTGACAGACGGTCAACGGGCTCCTAATAAACACACACACACACACACACACACACACACACACACACACACACAGCCACCACTCTTTGTTGCTGCCCCGGCACCTGCCTGCCCTGGGGCCCCCTGCTCTTTCCTAGGGGGAACTGCATGGATGTGTGAGTGTGTGTGTGTGTGTGTGTGTGTGTGTGTGTGTTCCTGGTGTTATATGGGATGTGTCGAGATGATTCAGAGGCTTGTTTCGGGGTTTCCCCCCCTTTTCTTTCCGAGACTGAAGTCACCGGGGATTACGGGAAGGGGTGTATTGGGAGTGCGAGACAGGCATCGAGGGTGTGTGTGTGTGTGTGTGTGTGTGTGTGTGTGTGTGTGTAGGTGCAGTGCGGCTTTAAATTTGTGCACGTCGATGTCAGTCTGAGAACGTGCGGGCGCCCGGTCTGCCAGCCACAAATGTCTTTTCATTCTTTTCTTCCTCTCGGCTCGTCACAATGAGTTGCTCCATTTGTCAAGGAAGTGACCCTCGAGAGCCCCCGAGTTCTTCGAATCAACAAAAGAAGAGAAATGACGGCTCGCCGAAGGTCAGGGAATGTTTAAACTGGTCGAGCAGCCGGAGTTGTCGCGGCCCGTGACAAATAGTCCAAAAATAGCCCACAAATAAACAGAATGTTGCGATACGGTTTTCGTAAACTCTGAAACCTTTCGACTTTCGAGGTCGTCAGGGGCAACCGTAAGCCTTGAGGGTCCGACAGGATTCGTAGATGCCGAACACGCCAGAAACTTATGGAGGTACAACCATACATTTAGATCCGATTTGGTCTGTTTTTTTTTTTGCCTTTGCATTAAAAATTCGGAGAAATAGTTGATGATGTCGTGATCTCCAGGTGGAGATGTAGATGTTGCCGACCATCAGAGGGACGGCACACGGTAGATGTTCTGGAGATGGTTCGGACTGAGACGGTTCGGACGTGGACGGAGGAGGGATGGTGAAGATCTGATTCTTCTTTGCTCGAGGCGAGATGGAGGAAGGCGATTGGCTGTGGTGACCCCCCCCCACCCCCCCCACCCCGAGGGTAACAGCAGAAAGGAAAAGAAGAAGATGGAACAGAAGAATTGATGGATTTGACAAGGCTGTTCAAATCGAAGCCTGAGTCCAGGG
Source organism: Fistularia tabacaria (assembly GCA_901007705.1). Classification (NCBI taxonomy): domain Eukaryota; kingdom Metazoa; phylum Chordata; class Actinopteri; order Syngnathiformes; family Fistulariidae; genus Fistularia; species Fistularia tabacaria. The sequence goes on along the minus strand of CAAKHD010005122.1, from coordinate 50,424 downwards.
TTGCAAATATGGTTCCTTGCACATCTATAAATACTCGTGCCTCCGAGGAGGGGGATGCACTCCAATACTCTCCGATTACTCACTAAGGTCGTGTTCAATTTTGAACAGCGGCTACGGAGCGGGAAGATATGCGCGTGCTAGAGGCCGCCGGCTACCGCGATCAGGCACCTGAGGCCGATGACCAAAAGCGTCAGCCCGGGAGTTCGTCCGTCTCTCCAGCGATCGGTGAGGAGTTCAAGTCCGGCGGGAGATCACGTTTGCTTTAGAAACGTTACTCTGCAGTAACCATGTGAGGATATTTGCAAGAGTCACTTGAAAAAACAAATTGTTGGTCTACGCACATAGGGGGATGCGTGTTTTCAAGGCTGCCTCTTCAGTGAAGTAGGCTGGCAGTGGCTGCCGCAGCCAACATGTTCGGGTTCGATGGCACATCCATATGATTCAGAGTCGAATATCTCAGAGCTTCAAGAGGAATGTGATTTCTTGATTGAATGAAGACGGCTAACAAGTTTGAGGCCTGTAATTACAAGAGCTGGAATATAATGTGACCGTGGGAGGAGCGCGGCTCTTCAGTGTCGGTGTCGTCCCATTGGAGGAGCGATTTGTTGAAAAAGAGTCTGTTTTTTTGGGTGTGAGCTGTTATAGTTTTTCCGGCAGAAATGTTGCCAGCCGTCGCTTACTGTCAGGAAAATATTTGGACTTCGAATTTAGTTTTAGCTCACATTCATTCATTGTCCATCTCCTGCAGTCAGGGTTGCCTGTGCCTATCCTAGCTATCATTGGGCGAGAGGCGGGGTTCGCCCTGGACCGTTCGCCATTCGATCACAGGTCCACATATAGAGAAATGCAACCAGTCGCTTTTTCATCACCCGTAAAACGGAGATATACAACCATTCGTTCTTTCACTCAATTCACATATTGAGACACAGAAGCATCCACTCTCTCATCCACGTATCAAATGAAAGGTACCCGTGTACGTAGACGTGGATATACAGTGAGTGTGTCACATCGGGGCACACAGACGTGACCGATAGCTAGCCCGACAAGCTGAGCCAAATGGGTAATGAAGGAAATCTGTCTTTGGCTTTTTCATTGGGCAACCCCGGTGTGAAAACATGAAGCTGTCTGAAACAGAGCGATTCAACTGCGAAGATGCGAAGCCCCGCGTAGACAACCGTGAAAGATGACAATACAAGGACTATAATTATTTCATCCACGGACTTTGACAATTAAGCCTGTCGCTCACCTATTAGTGCTGCCGTCAGAAGCATTGGCGGCGGCGGGCGGGGGGGGGGGCGAGCATGTGGACAGGAGCCAACATTGAAGCGCTCGGGCAGCAATTAATGTCAACCCTCCGAGCCAAGACGTTTTATTCTCGATTGTTGTTGCTTCAGATGGCTGAGCGCCGGCTTGACCCAACGGGGCGGAATAGACATTTGGACTTTGATCCGCGTTGCAGCGAAAATGAAATTTCGGCGAGACGAGACGTCGGAGGACGAGGACGACGGGGCCCGTCCGAACCTGCCATGGGGATATTTACACAGCGGAGAAAATAAACGATAATAGGCTCTTACTCATCTTTCGAGCGATCAGGGCTGCGTACAAAAACCTTTCCCCATCATATCATCTTCGCTGTTTCCCCCCCGTGAACTCGGCACGCACCGCTATCAATATCTGGATCTCAGAACGTCGGGGCCGGAATTAAAGTGCCGCGCTGCCGTGTTTGCTTTCCCCTTCGCTCCTCTTTCGACCGTCCCCAGAGAGGGTTTCGTTGCTGTATAAGTGCTTCCCCGTGCAGGAAGTGAGCGAGCAAAACCTCAGAACACTTTTAGTCTTGTTCCCCCCCGTCATCTGAAACAAACGCGAAGGCGAAGCACGAAACCGACGAGGTCCAATGAAGCGATGCAGACTCCTCCATCTCTTCCCCCTGTTTTCTTCGTTTCTGCATCGGGTAAACCCTGTCATCGCTGTGCAATCTGCCTAAATAACAGACATCCGACGATCTTCAGCTTCATCCCGAAATTTTTGCTCCGAGCCCAGAAAATACCAATCTTCCATCATTTAGTCCATTTAGAAAAGAATCGAAGCAACAGAAAAAAGACACAGTCCATGAAACTACGGCTCAGTGTCTCAGCCAAGTCATCTTTAGTGGTCTCTCTTATTTATATTTATATTCATACTTATTGTTATTGTTGCGTTTCTGTGACAAATGAACTTCCACTATGGGGATTGATAAAGTATCATTATCTTATATTTAAAATAAGAATAACTTACGGAAGCCGGGGGCAGTGGTTCACGCTTCCACCAGCAAGAAGGTCCTCGGTTGGATCGCGACAGGGGGCCTTTCTTTGTGGAGTTCAGGATCATACTTTATTGAGTGCCATCGGGGAAATGTGAGTGAAATTGCGTGTTCTTCCCGTGTCTGTGTGGGTTTCCTGGATTCTCCAGTTTCCAGCCACGGTTCAAAAAGATGCTAAATTGCCCAGATGTGAATGAGAGGGTGAATGGTTGGTTGTCTCGATACAAAGCGTGAATGCGAGAGTGAATGGTTGTATGTCTCTCTGCGTGGTCCTGCGATGGACCGGTTCCGGGGTGAACCCCGCCTCTCGGCCAATCACGGCTGGGGATAGGCTCCAGCGCCCCCGCAGTCCCGAGTGCAGGATATAAATGGTTTGATAATGAATGAATGAATATCTCTAGCTTTATTCTTCAAAACGTGTTTGTCATTGAAACATTCTCCCGTTCTGCGCTGACATTTCCCATTTCCTCCAGTGGACCTTCGTGTTGAGGGTTGTTTTGGTTTTTTTTTAATTTTATTTTTTTAGAGGATTTCTGCGGATTTGAGGATGGGCTGCAGTCCAGCCAGAATCCAGGATTTATCTGATAAACCGCATTAAGCGTTGTTAGATTTCATCCAAACATGTTTCTGCTCCCTTTTAGGATGGAGGCGCATTCATTACATTCACTTTTATGATTTCAGCTGCAATAACTATTTCATCCATCGTTAGAAGGGGGAACCCGGTTACGAAGGTGCACACAAGATAAGATCATACTTTATTGATCTCCATAGGGGAAATTCATGTGTATCGCACATGTAACGCTCCATGTTGCAATATGTCCAAGGTTTTTCTTTGCAAAATAGAACTTGAAGTTTTTATTAAAGCAGCCACTTTGCAGAGGTTTGAACGGGGCTTCGTGCGAAAGACACACATTGGCGTCACCAATGTGTTGACAGCCACCTCCCCATGGCATGTTGAAATGCCACCGGCACGCACTTAGCACAGGCTTAGCGATTAAACACTTTCACATGGTCGCGCATACCTTCCATAAAGTGTTTTCCCTTCAACTGGCCCGGTGGAACAAGCCTCCCGGTGTGCTCCGTGATCCCTGGACTTCTCGGCGGAAGTCTTTTCATCTGGCTTCACTCGATTTCTTGCGGCAACCGCCAGAGGTGGGGTTAAGAAATCGATACTGCACAGTATGTCAGAGAGTACTACTGGAGACATACTACCACCGAATATCTTTTACCGCAGAAGTACATGTACACAAATGGGGAATCTATAAAGTCGACCTGGAATCTCTGCCTCTCTTATGATTCCCAGACAGATCACGAATATCATGAATACATTTGTGACATTTAGGTGCGAGCCGGTGGGCAGGAGTTCGCCCTTCTGCCTCACAAGTAGGTCCCCGGTTTGATTCCTGCAGAGGGGGATATTCTGTGCGGAGTCACGATGTTCTCCCAGTGTCTGCAGGTTCTCCGCTTTCCTGCCACAGTCAAAAAATATATCGTAGGCTCTGCATTGTCCCTATATGACCCCTATATGACGCGTCAATGAGAGGGTGAGTGGTTGTTTGTCTCTATGATGTGTGAATGGTTTATGTCTCTACATGACCTGTGATGACATAGCAAATGGCTCTTGAATTCTATACGATGTACGAATGAGAGCGTGAATAGGTTGCTTGTTTCTATATGATGTGTGAATGAGAGGGTGAATGGTTGAATGTCTGAATGGTGTCGCCCAATGGTCGACTGGCGACTGGTACAGGCTAACACCCCCTCACCCAGTGACAGATGGTATAGGCTGCAGCACCCCTGTGACCCCTGAGTGCAGGACAGGCCCTATAGATAATGAATGAATGAATGATTACATTAATAATTCAATCTTTGCCCTAAAGTGAATTATTCTTTTTTTCACTTCATTTAAATGGTCTCTTAGATAATCCCTTTTTTTTTTTTTGTCATATTTGTTGTCAAAATGATGAACCCCCCCCAAAAAAAGCAGCGTCCCAGCTGAGCCGGGTCTCTCCGACCCTCGCCTGCCATTCGTCTCGCAAAGTACTTCCAACCGACAGGGTGTAACAAGATTTGTATATTGTGTATTCCAGAGTAGACCCTCGGCTGGGGGCCAGGTGGCTGATCCATTAAGGACCGGCTAACAGGGTAGCAGACCGTTCACTTGAAGTGGAAAAAAAACGAAAAAACTGAAGAGTGACATTTGAGTTAACCTTGTTGTGGAGGAAGCGACACAATTAAACCCGATCATCGGTCCTTAATGACCCTCCTTTTTCTTTTAGTCGGTGACATTAGAAGGAAACGCTACTTCAAACACCGCGGACGCTTGAGGAAACACGAGTCCCACGAGGAAACACTCACCCGCCGTCTTTTTTTTTAATCCCTTCCCTTTTCTTTTTTTTTTAATGATGCTCCCCGGACTCTTTCCCGTCGAGCGTCACTTCCAACTCCCCGCAATCGCACACTGATTATGCGGTGCATTTTCATACATCTTCAAGCTACAAATTACATCCTTAAAAGGTTCTCTCTGCCACTTTCTGTTCAGGTAATAAGACAAATTCGGTTCTCTTTTATTGGAGAAAAATGCGAGCGGAAAGACTGTCAGAAAAAAAAAGTCTTAAATGTTAGACCTGACTAATTTTCACGTTTTCACATTTCTCAGGGCTTCTATGCTACAGTGAAGGGATAAAAACACACTGTCACATGTGTGTATTTATCTTTTCTGTTTTTCTTTTTTTTTTTTTTTCTTTTCCCTCTAATGTTACTGCTGCAACACCCGAATTTCCCCTATGGGGATCAATAAAGTATTATCTTATCTTATCTTATCTTATCTTATCTTATCTTAAAAAGAGTACTGAGAAGGTCCTCTTTGGGATCTACCCTTTCCATCCATTTCACCTTCCTCAGGCATGCCCTGTAGACCCTGGATAGAAGTGAAGCCATTTTTTTTATTTTTTTTTTAGACCGCAGACATTTGTTGGTGTTTTCCACATGAGCGCAGGCAGCGGTGCTTCTGAGGAGTTGCGATGCAACCGAGGCATCGATATCACGCTGTTTCACGCTGGAAGCAGGTTCAACAAACAAGACGGATCATGTCTGACTAAGAACTGATGCGGATTAATTTATTCATCCGTTTATTTCCTACATTGCTTATCCTGCAGTCAGGGTTGAAGTGCTGCTGGAGCCTATCCCAGCTGTCATTGGGCGAGAGGCAGGGTTCACCCTCGCCAGTCGGAGCCACTTAGAGAGACCATTCACCGACCATTCACTTGTTCCCATTTCATACAGAGACATACAGCCATTCATTCACCCTCTCATCCTCACGTCATGTAGAGACACACACTTTCCCCTAGCATCTAGAAACATACAACATTTCACTTTCTCATTTCCTCGTCACATAGAGATATACAACAATTCACCCCCCCCCGCCACCGGTTCACTGGACTACCATTCACCCTCTCATTGTGGACAATTGGACAATTTAGGGTCTCCTATGAACCTCCTGTATGTTTTTTGGACAAGTAGAACATGTCCCCCTGTTGGAATCGAGTTTGCGCCAACCAACGTGCCACCCTGCCTCCACAGGAAGGAATTGTGAAGTTGTAAATACGATTCATCCGTCTCCAATGACTTTTTTGGGGCATTTTCTCGATTCCGCATCGGTCCACTGCTTACAGGTGAAAAGGTTAAAGTCCCGAAACAGTTGCGACTTCCTCAAGGACCCGGAAAGAACGTTAGCGATTTACACTGGTGATTTTTACGAGTTAACCGCCGCAAGCGACCTTTTTCAGATCAAACGGCGAGGTCTCCATTTCTGCTTTTGTACCGTTTGGCCTTGAACGTGTCCCGCTGTACATCCTTAATTGCGCTTTTGTTTTTTCGCTTTTCGCTACATGCATTGTCGGCGGCACGCCGACGTGCTTCTCAGCCTAATTGCCTCTGACACATCCACAGATGGTCGGGGTCACAGTCTGCTGACCCGCACATCTAACGTGACCGGAGTGATTGACACCGGCTGAGCCTTGCAGATAACAAACACTCCGTTATTGGACTGGATTCTACCGAACAGCCGCCGCTCCATTGTATTAAAAAAGTGGCTGTGTGGCGATGAATTAATAATACCTCCGACATGTTCATTGAAAGATTTTATCTGAGCTCATCGCTCCCAGCTTCCCCCCTCGCCGCTGCTCAGCTCTAAATAGATTTCCTTAATGAAAGGCACAATTCCAGTTGGCAGAGCGTGAAAACAGTCTCCTTTTATTCGCAGGTATAAATAGCTGCCGCTCTTGTTGATCTGTAAATGTGAAGAAAATCAGCCACGTCAGTTTTACCTGTAATTGCCTGTAATAACAAGAGTGGCATTAAATCGAAGTCTCTTTTTATAGCTGATTGGTCTCCTGAGCCTGACAGCCTCTGTACACCCTCCGCCTGAGCACCGCGTGAGCCGGCTCATATGATGTGTTTGTACATTTGAGGCCCAAAATGTTTTCATTCATTCATTATCTATACTGGATGGGCGGGGGGGGGGAGCTGAAGTCTATCCCAGCTGTTGTTGGGTGAGAGGTGGGGGTTCACCCTGGACCAGTCGCGAGTTGATCGTAGGGCCGCATACGGAGACATACAACCGTTCACTCTCTCATGCACTCTTCATACAGAAACTGACGACCATTCATCCGATCATTCACATTATACAGAGGCGACAACCATTCACCCTCTCATCCGAAAGTTATGCACCGACATACAACCATTCACTCTCTCATTCTTCCGTTCATTCTGTCATTCGCCCATCCATCCATCCATCCATCCATCCATCCATCCATCCATCCATCCATCCATCCATCCATCCATCCACCCAGACGCCCATAGGTGTTGCTGCTGTAAGCATTATTGCACGTTGCCAGTCGCCACTTTTGCAAGTTTATACCGATTATATATCGCTTATATTCATATTTTTTTTTCCCTTTTCTTAAATTTATATATCTCAGTGCTTGCACTTTATTAACTTCCTCCACGGCACAATCTACTTTCTGCTGTGTGTGAATTGAAATGTCCCCTCTGTGGGACGATTAAAGTAATATTGTAATCTCTTGTTCTAGTCACACGTCACAGAGACAAACAACCATTCACCTACTCATTCATGCATCATATAGAGACATACAACCATTCAGTCTCTCATTCTTTCATTCACCCATTCATTCACTCACTCGTTCATCCATCCATTCACCCAAACACCCGTAGGTGTCGCTGCTGCAAGCATTTTTGTACACTGCCAGTTGCCACTTTTGTTCATTTGTACCGATTATGTCTCACCTATATTCAATTTTTTTTCTTGTTTATTTTTATTTTCTAATTTTTCTGAAATGTATATGTCTTCGCGATTCCACATTATTAATTACCTCGACTATCCAATGTCCGCTGTCGACACACCATTAATCCTGTCATTTGCACATCCCATAGAGGGAGACAACCATTTACGTCTTGGTCCTCCTGGCAATTTAGGGTCTCCAGCTGCACGTTTTTGGGGGCCGCGGGAGGAACGGGAGAGTCAGGAGGAAACCCACGCAGGAATGGGGAGAGTGCGGAGACTCCACACCTGTCGGAATTGAACCAGGGACCTCCTTTCTGTGACGGGGAAACGCTAACCAACCCAAAATGTATCCCTGAAATTATTACAGGCTGTTAAACCTGTTAAACACCTTCGCCGTGTGCTCGACATGTCTGCTGGTATCTTCAGCCCTCTTTGCTGTGAGGTCAGAAATGTTTCCCACAGACACATAGGCCGCAGAACACGCGCGGTGTCATTTTGAATCCCTCCGCTGGCCGTTTAACAGCAGCTTATAAGCAGCTGTTATTTCGAGACGTTTCACGCTTGTCAGTGACCGAGGTGCATGTTTGTCGGAGATGTTCACCCCACGCAGGCGGACCTGAAGGGTTGCCTCCTGTTTCCTGGTTCTTTTTTCTTTTTCCAGGCTTGAAACTAATGCATCTGAGTGTGAATCGGGCATTTCATTATCTTCTTTCTTTTATGTTTGTTGTTCGTTTCTCATGATAAATTATAGAAAATTCACAGCAAAAATGAATCGGATAGCGTTACATCAGCTTCACTTGAAAGCTTGGAGCTGCAGCCACCTCACCTCCGAGGGCCAGGGGTGGGATTTGGGTGTCAAACACTCCCCGGCGCGGCGACGGAAATACTGTGAGCTTTTTTTTTTTTTTTCTTCTTTTTTTTTTTTTCGTCCTTGCACAGCGGCCGGCGCTCGCTCGGAGTCGACCCGAGAAGTCTCTCTCCTCACCAGAAGCCGAACAATCCGGCGGCTCCCGGCCTCCTATTTCAGCCCTGTCACTCTGATCCTGTGGGGATCAAAGATGTGATGCGGGTCCGTTCCCTCCTGATAGATGAAACTGTAATTCCTTCCAGAATGTCGTAGTTACAGATCTGCTGACTGACACTAGCACTTTAAGCTGTGTGCGTATATGCGTATGTGTGTGTGTGTGTGTGTGTGTCCGTGTGTGTGTGTGTGTGTGAGCATGATGTGATGGATAGTGCCTCCAATATGTGTTCTACCAAGGGCTTAGAGTTTGTACACAGTCTGTTGTCACCACACCTCACTGTTCCCATGCACACACACACACACACACACACACACACACACACACACACACACACACACACACACGAACTTACATTCCTGTGCCCCGAGTCCGCTCAAAAATGAAGCCTCAAGCAGGTGGACTGTTGACACGGAGACAATAACCCTGTGTTTGCTGCATACCTGGTTGTGCATGAGTGTGCGCGAGTGTTCCCGTCACTGTCCGTCAGTGTGTGTTCTTCACTGAGCACGCAGCTCAGCTAATTATTTCACCCCCCACCCCCATCATTCCTTCAGAAGTTTCCTCTCTGTCGAGACAGACGGTGGGTTCGGCGACCGCCGCAAACAAAGACCAAGCGAGTTTTAGCATGCTAGCTTCTTTATGCCGACTCTGCCCTCCCTGGTTGAACTCTAACTTGTTCGCCGGCCTCCTCGGATCGCTTTTTACCCAGCGCTCCGTGAAGCGGCGTTCTAACAAACCGCCCTCACCGGCATTCTTTCCTTGTCCGTCGCACATCGTCTCCCCAGAGAGTTTACGCTGAAGTCTCGACAGGCTGTTTTGTCGACGAGATAATGCGAGACACTCATAATTCAAAGGTAGAGACGTTTTCTTTTCCACTGGCTTCTGTGAGATACATCAGTTGAGAAACATCAGTTGCTTTTTCCCCTCGTTGGGGAGAACATCATCTTCTCCAGTCTTGGTGGAAAATACAATGTCTTCTTCAATGTCATCCTTTAAACCTCAATTTTATTTGAATTGACATTCCTCCAATGAGAAGAAACACATTACCAACTTGGCCCCCTAGCTGCTACTCAGCTTTCTGCCTGCCAGTACCTCTGATGAGCAAACCGAACCCTTCCGACATCATTTGTTTTTATGGCTGGTCATTTAGAGTTGGTACACAACAAACAATGAACCTTGTGTTTTACGTGGCAAGATAACATGTTGTACCAAACGTATCTGACCATACAGCAGTTAGCGGAGGGGTGGGGGGGGCGGATAACGAACAGGCCACCGGAACAGAACGTCTGACAATAGAAAGAGTCCGAGAAGCTGAAATCACAGAACCGCTCCGGCTGCAGGGAGCAGGTGGCGACGGGAGCAGTCGGATACAAAAAGTGGCGTAAATGATTATTGAAGCACAAGATGGGTTGGGGAAAAACTGCATTCCCCATTCCCCATGTTAGCCAGCGAATGCCCAATTAATTCAAATGTTTGCTGGTATCATCTGCCCATACGGGCTCTGTCTCAGCTGATTTCAAAGATCCGTGGCCATTCGGTTTGAGTCAGGAGGGTGAGCCGTTTCAATAGGCTGCTAAAGTATTTTGCCAAAGAAGTTGTCGCCATCGGGCTTTTTGCCTTGTTTGTGGCATTTCTGGCTCCCGTGCTTTGGTCGGGGGTTGCACTCCTGCATTGTGCTTGTCTGAACAACGGCTTGTTCGACATGAAAACTCGAAACTTGGGCTCATTTGAACTGGTGAACACAGCGGGTATGATTTGAACATATCGGGAGACGTGAGGAAAATACAAATATCCAACAACTTGAGGGACTAAAGGGTGACAGTGCCGTGTCAGCGCCAATCACGGCAGCCTCAGCAGATGCCCAAGGTGAGCGGCGGCGGCGGCGGCGGATAACTTTCACCCAGACCTCCGCTGCCAGCCTGTTCCCCCTGTTTCATCTTACAGTACATCACTGCCAAAGCCTGCAGTGGTGCAGAAGTGCTGAAGAGGCCGACTGTCACTAGACACCGCAAAAGTAGACACGGATGAGAATAACACCATTTTGGACCGTTCGTTCCCCGCGGGCGATATTTACCCATAATGTTTCTCTGCGTCTTGCAGAGGCATTGTTGATGTTTGTATTTTCCTGACAAAGTAAACAGGGGGGAACATATTGCTCATTTGAATTCGGAATTCTGCACCAGATGTAATGTATTGGTCTTTGAAGGCTCGTGCCAGGATTGGAAAATGAAAATAGGTCACAGATGGAGCTGGTCACGGTGGTTATTAGATTTTCTTTTTTGGAATACATATTTATGAAGTTTTTATAGAATATGTATTCTCATCTGTATATTCACAGCACGGAACACATATACAACATATACAAATGAATGCAATGTGCTCCTCGAGTGAATAATTATTTTATGTTGTTTTGTGAATACAGAGGACCAAAACACGAAAATACGGTCCCCCGTTCAGTAGGATTTCAATTTTGTCACGAGACCATTTTGTCGGCACAGCGAGAAGAGGGGCCGTTCTGTGTGGCGTCCCCGGGTGTGGGTTTTTCCTCCGGGTTCTCCGGTTTCCTCCCGCAGTCCAAACACATGCAGGAGGTTCATTGGGGATCCAGAATTGCCCAGACATGTGAATGAGAGAGTGAATAGTTGTATGCCTTTCCAATGTGGCCCTGCCATTGATCCAGGGGGAACCCCGCCTCTTGCCCAATGACAGCTGGGACAGGCTCCAGTACCCCTGTTAACCTGAGTGCAGGATAAGCGGTATACATAATGAATAAAAACTACAATTTCATTCGGTACGAATATGTGACAGCGTTAATATTTTTCCAAATATTTTGACAAATACAATTGCATTATCTTATTTGGCACATCTGGACAGTTTTGAAAATTGTTGTCCTCAGAAAGCAGTCATACTACCATGCAATCCTTGAAGCGGCGGATACGTAGGAACTATAAAACTTATCAGAACAGTCGATCCGGGTCAGATCATCCGTGTGCTTTAAGGATGTAGTACAAGGACTTTTCATTGCTCTCCTCGTCTGAAAACGCACGGCTGTTGCCTTTTTCTGTCCTCTGCGGCTTAAACGACTCTCATTACCAGACATCTCAGGAGAGCCAGGCGTATCAAGTACCATTTGTCTGTAACTGCTTATAAAAAGCACCAATCTCATAACAACACTCTCTGTTCCCCATTTTAGCAACTCATTGTAATCGCTAATTGATAACAGTTTCCTATCTCTACCGCTGATACCGCGCTTTGGACCGATACCAGCCGACATCGGGCGAGAAGTCGGATACACTGTGGTACCCTGTCAATCACAGGAGAGTTGATAGAATTGAGCCAGCAAAAGCTAAATAGGCAGTCTTGTAAGTGGATATGAATACTAATGTAAACATCATCGTAACTGAATCATAACATCACATTGACCAAGACGTTGATTCAACTTGGACTCAGTTAAATTAATAATTATTTGGGATTAATGCCGCCATGGAATGTCCTATATGTCATGCTGACGTTTTAGTTTGCGGATGTTTTCCAGTCGTAGCGTGTCTCTGTGAGCCAAAAAGCCCACTGGATGCAGTCACATGCAAAGGACCGCAAGGCTGCATGTTAGCGTGGAAACGAGCTGCGTCTAGCGGGAGCCTTCAGGCTCCCGACGGCCATTCTCACGGTTTCAGTGGAAGACGGTGGGGAATTCCTATCTTCTTTTTTTTTCTGCCGGGAAAAGCACAGCAGCGATTACTTAAGTAGCACCTCATCTGGGTTTCCCGGCAGGGTCTTGTGATGACAGTGTGATTATGATAAGAATTATCGTCCTCGGGGGAGCAGCTGCACAAGGTTGCATTAAGTAACAGTTCATCCACAGGTGTCGGCCAGATCCACTTTGGCTCTTGCTATTTACAGAAGAGCTTCTCCAGATTCCGAGTTCTTTTAATATGGTTTATTTAGAAAAAAAATCTCGGTCTTGGTGACTTCCTCGAATCTTTGTCCTTGTACATTTGCACAAACACGCAGTTTTTTTTCGCACTCTGTGTGTGAATACTGAGCTTCAGCAAAAACAATTACTGAGACTCAGCCAAGCTGTGTACTTAGTAATCTCCATATTGGAGAAATATGTGTCGTCTCAGTGACACCGAAAGCACTACCAGTACGTTACTCAAATCCAGATACTAAATTGAATAGAAACTTTATCGTGAAATGTATCTACAGCGAATCTCGGTGATCCAGGTCACGGTTCATCGTTGTCAAATGTAATCGCTGCAAGTGAACTGTTGTCTTTTTTTTCGCTTGAAGATGTTTCCAGTACAAGCGGAGAAATTGACAATCACGCTGACTTTGAATTTGTCTTTGTCCTTGACCTGTCCTCCAAGAGGCTTCTTCAGTTCTACAGCACCATGAGGAGTTTGCGGTACATAACTGCTAGAGTCGGGTGTTGGTGCAAAATTGAGATGTCCTCGCCATGTAAACAACATCGGTTGTTGTGCTAATGCGGGCATCGTTTAGTGAGTTAAGGCCCGAAGTCCGGGGACTCACCTGAGTTGGAATCGGCAGACGGGAAGCTAATGCGAGGATGGTGTAAATCAAAAGGCACCCATGGGATCACTTTGGCTGAGGCGGGAGGGAGTTCCCCGTGCCTGGTTTGGGCTGTTGATCTCTCTGGGTGGTTTGCAGGGTGTCGACGGATCCGGTATGTGTCGGTCTGTCTTGGGACTGGTATCACCATCGTCCTTTTGGAGCACCGTTCTTTGCTTTAGGGTTTGAAGTTGAAAACCCCTCAGAGGTTTTCTTGAAATATTCAGAAAACGCTCCAGGCCGTGTTCCTCTGATACCATGTATCCTCATGACTTCTTCTGCAGCTGCATGGAAGCACAATGTCTGCATCGCGCTCCGAATCCACCTTTCCCGCCGAGTTTTTTCTCTTGAATTGCGGTTAAGTGACTGGAAAGAACTTCTGCTTTAGCTTTAGACAGTGACGGGTGTTAGCAGAGGAGAGAGTTTGGACTGTTTCTCACTCAATGACCTTTTGAAGATTAGAGGAATGGGATTATGAATTAAAGGGAGTCCATGTGGGAGTCTCAACCTCTGCCAAAGATCAGTGGACTGCCTGCCGGCTCGAGCGCAGCTGCTTTAAAAGCTCGGGAACAGGATTGCAGTGGCCACAAAGGCTGACTGTCCATTTTTTTCCTTTTTTTTTTGTTGAACAGTTTCATTTTCCCTTACAGCCTCATCCTTCTTTTTAAGGGGAGGGGTTCCCACCAAAGATTGACAGACAGGTCCCACCCAACCCAGATGGCAAACCTTGAAAATGTTTTCGAAGGTTTCCACTCACTCCCACATCCACGACCCCGAGCTGGGATCTGCTCCACTGTTTTCCTTTCCCTTTCTTCCAAAGATTCAGAGGCTGGGGTGTTGGGGGTGGGGGTGGGGGGTCTCCCTTCCAGGCAGATCCCAGCTTAGGGTCCATTTGCCAGCTATTAAAGATCATAAATCTCCTCGGTGAATGGAACCGCCGCCATCAGTGTTGCAGGGTTTTGATGGGGGTACTTGGGGGCGGGGGTGGGGTTGGGGGGGGGGGGGGTGGGGGGGGTTGACCTCAGGGCAGGCCCGCAGCAGAGGAAGAAACTGAATAGGCGAGAGAGACAGCCGAGGGGACGCCTCGTTAAACAAATGTTTCTCCCCTCTTTTTGTCCACGCCACTTATCCCGCAAAGAGCAGCTGAATGCGAGCGC
>CAAKHD010005122.1:20829-36049 GCA_901007705.1 Fistularia tabacaria | reverse complement strand
CCCCGGGCCCCGTGGGGGGTTTTGGGGGGGGGGGGGGGGGGGGGGGGGGGGGGGGGGGGGGGGGGGGGGGGGGGGGGGGTTGACCTCAGGGCAGGCCCGCAGCAGAGGAAGAAACTGAATAGGCGAGAGAGACAGCCGAGGGGACGCCTCGTTAAACAAATGTTTCTCCCCTCTTTTTGTCCACGCCACTTATCCCGCAAAGAGCAGCTGAATGCGAGCGCTCAGGAGGGGATGTTTGATAGAGGGGTTTCACGCGGTTGCAATGAAGGGTCCTCACCTCGTTGTAAATGGGAGGTGTCGAGGGGGGGGGGGTCACCGGTCTGGGTCTGTTCTCGCCGCTGACCTCGACGTGCCCCGCGGCGGATTGACAGAGATACTCAGACGGGCTATTGTGCGTCCGCGTGTCTCTGACGTGTACGTCAGAGATTGTCGGTAACAGAGACAGTCCAAGGTTTCCCTGGAGTGTTTGTTGCGTCCTGTTGCGTTCGCTTGTTTTGCCCCATTGCGGTAGCGGCCAGGCTTTCTGCTGTGATCCCTTCTGCTGGCGGAGACATCCCCGGGGGCTGTGAGATTCTCGCTTTTTCACTCTCTTTTTCACTCTTTTTTTGTTTTGTTTTTTTCCGAACCATCAATCAGTCGTTTTTGCTCCGTCTTGCCCCCCCATCACATCAAATCAAATCACGTCGATGATATTTTGCTTTTCGCCGTCTCCGTCCATCTGGTGTGCATTAAAAGTTCTTAGATTCTCATTATTCACTGTACTCGCTAAGAGACCGCTTCTGTTGTTTGTGAGTAGAAGCTGGCGTGCATTCAACTGTGCACAAAGCAGCAGGATTTTTACAGAGACCACCTTCGCCGACCTTCCAAATACTGGATTATGGAAAGAGTTTGTGGTGAAAGAACGGACCTTTATCCCGCTCGGGCCGGGATTTATCGCACAATCAGGGAACACTTAAATCATTTTGTGAAATACTTGACTCGCTCAAATGAGGATTATACAAGAGAGGGTTCCACTTCGTTGCTCCCGCCTCGCAGCAAGAAAGTCCCTGGTTCGATTTCTGACAGAATGCCTTTCTGTGTGGAGTCTGCATGTTCTCGGATGAATAACATTTACACTTTCACGATTCCTTCCTGGGCGGCACGGTGTGGCGCAAAAAAGCCCCCCCCCCGGCTCGATTCCGCCGGGTGGGGTGGGCCCATGCTCTTACTGTGTCTGCGTGGGTTTCCTCCGGGTTCTCCGGATTCTTCCCCGCAGTCCAAAAACATGCAGGAGGTTCATTGCATAAAATGCCCAGATGTGTGAATGAGAGGGTGCGCGGTCGAATGTCTCGATATGACATGTGGATTCGAGTGCAAATGGTGGTGTGCATCTTTTCGTATGGGTGAGTGAATGTTCGTTTGTCTCTTTATGAAATGTGAATGAGAGGTTGCGTGGCTATAATACTATGTGACATATGACGTGAATGGTGGTATGCATCTTTATGACGTGTGCATGGTGATATGCCTCTGCATTCGTTTTTATATCATCTGAGACACGGTATAGGGGTATGCCTCTATATTGTTGAGTATAAAAACTGTCAAACTCAACATGTCAAACTCAAGGCCTGCGGGCCAGATCAGGCCAATAAACGAGTTTAATCTGGCTCGCAAAGCTAAAAGATACCAGGTTTCACTTCATGAGCAGTAGTTGATATGTCATGATTTTACCCGTCCGGCGCATTTGAGAATAGATTTTCCTCCATGTGGCCCCCGAGCTGAAATGAGTTTGACACCCCTGCGAGTCTATATGACGCATGAATGAGAGAGTGAACGGCTATATTTCTCTATCTGCCATGTGAATGACAGAGTTAATGTCACTACATGTGGCCCTGCCGTCTACTATTGGTCCAAGGTGAACCCCGCCTCCCGCCCAATGACAGCAGGGATAGGCTTCAGCATCCCTGCGACTCTGAGTGCAGGAGAAGGGGTATGGATATTGAATGAATGAATTAATGCAACATTGCTCATAAGTCGTAACTTGCGCACGACTTAAGTATGTTTATCGGTTCAAAAATGCATTGAGTGCATCACGTGGGCGAAATAGCTCCTCGTGCAGGAGTCCAGCGGGTCGGGGTTGGCCGGGGAGTAGTTGCTGAGCTCCGTGTCACATGAAATCAGCTTCACTTCTTGTACGCCCTCCGTATGATCGATGCAAACTGGATCAAGCGAGGACCTGCCGAGAAGGCTTGGGGAGCCTCTCTGTTATTTTCCTGCACATACCCCTACCCGATGAAGCGTCGTCACATGGGCGTCTCTAAATTGCATTTGATGAATGTGCGGTTGAAATCTTTAGATGACATCAACTTCTAATTTATTGACAAATAATTTGGCAAAAATATAGATTTTTGATGAATGAATCGTCTGATTGGTTGTCGCAGCTCCAGATGCCCTTTGTAGTTTTGCCATTAACAAGGCCTTTAAGTCCTGCTCGCCCCGCTGTGATCAGATTGATTCCCACAGGCAAAAATGTTTTACCCATGAGACCTAGTTTGAATGGAAATGATATGCGCGTGAGAGTGTCTCTGTGCGTGTGTGTGTGTGTGTGTGTGTTTTAATGAATGAATGCATGAGCTTGAGACAAAGACCAGCCAAAGACAATGGTTGTAAGGGTTACAGATCTCAGTTGGCCTTTTGTGGAGCGATCTGAGATACGGGTGGGACTAAAAATACACGGAGAGTGGGTTGCCCGATCATATTTATACCAAACATTAAAATTAGATTAAGCTGCTTATCGGTTCTATGACCCCCTCAGGCTTTTATTGCGAGCGTGTGAAAAGACTTTTTCGGGTAATATCACTCCAGACAAAACACTCCGATGCGAGACGGCTGGATTTGCAATTTCGGGAAATCACGTGAGAACCCGACTTGCGAGAAAATGATGGATTGGTCCTGCACCGAAAGCAGGTGTGACAGCAGTGACGTGCTTACGTGACGGTGACGGGATGCAGCTTTTGCGGAAGTTAGCCTCGATGTCGCTAAATCATTCGTTTTACATGAACTGCATCGAATTTTCTTTACTGAGAGACGAGCGAAGAATTGCACCGCAGGCTTTGGTCTGTGGAGTTTTTTTTTCCCCTTTCCCTCCTCTGCTGCGTGTGCCTTCCCCATTCAAGCCGTTTCAAAGGGGTCCATTCCAGATGATTCAATACAACAAACCGCCTGGTGAGGCGGGTTAACTGCGCCGACCCTGAAAAAGACAGGAGACAAGGCTGCATTTGAAATAAAGACACGCTGGTGGGGAAATGGCCGCTCTGCAATCCTCTAAAGCCCCCAAGAGAAAGAAAAGGTGATCGCTCTCTCCGTCACATCCCCCCTTTCATGCATTTATGGGATGCGGAGATGGCCGACATGTACTTTCTGATCCAAAGTTCTGGTTATATGCGATGCATTAATTCACCAGCAGCGACGTATCTTAAGGGACTGATCTAAGCTCGTGGTGAACGCTGTTTTTTTTTTTTTCTCTCAGATTTAAGAATGGCGAAAATTAAATCGATATACGGGAGATGAGCGAGTAGACAAAAAGCAGAGGTTTCAGAATATGAGGCTCCGTTTGCAGTTCAAATGTAATTTTCCTGTAGGATCAGGATTTACAGACACTTGCGACAGGACGTCAATCCTGAGACGGCGGCTTCCTTGGCCGTCTGCACGCTTGGCACACCGAGCACACCGATGTGCACACACACACACACACACACACACACATGCACGCACGCGCCGAGTGTATGTATACTGTATGTGCACATGTGCCCGCTGAAGACGTCTTCACAGTTACCCACGTTGCCTGGTTACGGGCCAGTTGACAAGGAAACGGTGACGTACTATGCTAATTTTTGACGTGCGTGTGTGCACGTGTGTGTGTGTAAGATAAATGAGGCAGTCTAATCTGTCAAATGACACAGGTGACCCTCTGATCCAGTGAATACTCCGGAGACACGTGTCAGTCATCGCCACAGCAACCGTTACGCCTGAAATCTGCGCAAACCGGGGTGTTCGACCAACGAAAATTCAAATCCCGACCAGTGTTGAGATTTCTGGGTCTGCGACAAACATCTTTCACTACGTCGGAGATCGGAGCTGTTTGTTCTCGTCTGCGCATTTCAAAGTATTGCTGAGCTGGAAAGAAAACGGGCCGAAAGGCCCAACGCTGCGACAATAGCCGCATCTCAAGTTTCCTTTCCAGAAAAAAAAATGTCTGTTGGAGACGGAAAGGGAGAGGGAACAGCAGACGGCGAGAGCAATAATGCCTGAGACGACAGCAGAGCAAGGGACGGATCTGGAGATGAGAGGAGACGGAATCAGGGGGAGATGAGGATCGGTGCCGGGGAGGAAGGAGAGAGGGAGATGCGGCGACCGGCCGGACCCGCGAGTCGATCAGGCTAATCTGTGGGGACACCCTTCGACGAGTAACGCTTTGAAAACGCCTAAAATTAGGACTTGCGGTCTTTGCTATTAGAGGAGGATGTAGAAGATGCATTTAGAGGTGTAGCTGCTCCATTTCAAACTATTTGACTTCATTCATTCATTATCTGTACGGTCATCCTGCACTCAGGCCCGTGGGCCCATCCCTGTTTTCATTGGGTGAGAGGCGGGGTTTCACCCCGGACCGGCCGCCGTTCACAGGGCAACATATAGAGACGTGCAGCAACTCACTCTGTCATTCGGATATCATGTAAACATACAACCTCTCACTCGCTCATTCAAACTTGTAGATATACCACTATTCACCCTCTCATTCACACATCACATAGAGACATAGAACTATTCACTCTCCCGTTAGGCATTTCTTCCTCTTGTAGAGACACTGAGCCATTCACTCTCTCGTCCACTCATCTGGACAATTTAAGGGTGTCCCTTTTTTTTTTTTCGTATGCCGTCATTTTCGGACGTCGTGTTGAAACATACAAATATTCACTCTCTTATTCAAACATCATATAGAAACAAACATACACTCGGCATATGAAGACGTACAATCATTTAAACGTCCTGGGGTTCCCAATGAACCTCATCTGTGCTTTTTTTCACTATGGGAGGAAACCAGAGACACGGGGAGAACATGGAGACTGCACAGAGGAGGGCCCGCCGTCGGAATCGAACCAGGGACCTTCTTTCTGTGAGGCGGAAACAGCGACCCCTGCGCCGCCAGGGAGGGAGACATCTCAGTGTAAATGCAGATCAGTCCCGTGTCCGCAAATGTTCGTTTCTTCCAAACGTCAAAGCAGATCTGACTCAGTCTCTTCATTGCACTGTAATCGTCTCCGCACACAACAAACCAGGGAAATATCGTGTTTGGAGTGCGGCGTCCACGCCCCCTTCCATTCTTCCTCGAGGAAAACACAGCTCGTATTCAGATTCGAGTAGCGAGGGAAAGAAAGAAGAGCGGGTGAGAAGACGCCGGAGGAGCTTCTGTCAAATGAAAGTGGGTCATAATGGAGTGCCGTGCCGGGACAAAGGCAGCTCTCACCGGGCTTGTTGATCTCGGCGCCGTATGCTAAGTCAGACTGCTGCCTTAATTGGCCTCGGATTTGTCCCGCACTGAAGGTTGTCCCATCAAGTATCAATTTTATCTCGGAGCCACCTGCTTGCAACGGCACTCCATTTCTGTCCAGCTGTCTGCATTTGTCTTTCAACAGCAAAGCTAATGTCGTACACATAAAGACGCGGAAAAATAACGACGTCCGATTAGAGACGGGCTTTATCGCGATGACATAAATGGCCGTTAAACACAATACCTGGCGGTCTCAGGGACGATATAATGTTACTGATGAAGTTCAAATTGCAGAAATTATCTTCGTTTATCTTGTTGCCCGTTTGTTACTGCCGACCGAGGACGTTCATGCATTCAAGGAAATACGGCTCCGGTTGGCAGTGACTTGGGGGTAAACAAACAATGGACAAGAAAATTGGAAACAATATAAAACACAATGTTCAGAGTGTGACATCTGTTTCATTTACAAGGTGATGATCCTCATGGTCAGTGAAGTGGTGCAAAGGTGGTGTAATTCATTGCTTCATTATCTACCGCTTCTCCTGCACTTGGGGTGAACTTAGGATACCGGAGCCTATCGCGGTTGTCCTTGGACTAGACGCGGAGTTCACCTTGGTCCGGTCGCCAGCCGATCGCCATGTATAGAGACGTACAACCATTCACTCTCACTCATGACATGGTGTGGAAGGTGCCTTGGGGATTCATTTGTTCATGGGAGTGGGGAAACAAGCTGTTCCTGTGCCTGGTACGTCTGGCATACAGTGATCTGCACCTCCGACGAGAGGGGGAGAAGGGAGACCAAGCGTGTCCCGACTCTTGAAGGTCATGAATAGATGGCAGTTTGGCAACGATGACTCTCTCTGCAGTCCTGATTGTCCGTTTTGACCTGTTCTCGAGTCACCAGGTCACCATCAATCCATCCATTATCTAGCCTTATCCTGCACGTGGTGTTGCAGCTGTCATTGGGCATGTTGGGGTTCAACCTGGACCGGTTGCTAGTTGATCTCAAGGCCACAAACAGCCATTCACTCTGTCATTCACACATCTGGACAATTTTCCAAGTTTTCTGCATTTTGCAAAGGCCTGCCGAGATTCAAAGATACGAAGAAGGACTGAGAGTAGTGTGAGTAGTAGAGTAGTTCAAAGTGTGCAGGAAGGCGTCGTTTCGTGCTCTTTAATCGACACTAGATCGTTTTTAAAAGAACGTTCAGTAAGTGTCATGCTGAATGAACGCCTTCATTCTTAATTTTGTTTTCTAAACCTTTCTTATGTGTATGATCGGGTGGTTGTTTAGTGATTTATGTTGTGGAGACTTGCTGCTCATCTTGTGCCAGGTCATTCTTGAAAAAGAGTCCGTGAATCCCACTTACCTTTTTCTTTTCCTGGTTATATAAATGTTATAAAAAAATGTACACACAGTTGTCTTATGAACATTATCGGGTCTTGAAACCCACACAGGGATTCAGTGCAGTGGTTGGTGCTTCTGCCTCACAGACAGGGGGTCCTGGTTCGAATTCCACCTTTCTGAGTGGAGTTTGCGTGCTCTCTCCGCGTCTGCGCGGGTGTCCCCCCCGGGATCTCTGGTTTCCTCTCAACGTCCCAAAATTTGCAGTTGGTTCATTGGCCAGATGTGTGTGTGATAGGGTGAATGGTTGCAGGTCTCTGTACGAGTTGTGAATGAGAGAGTGATCACAGGGGATCGGTCGGTCCAGGGCGGAGGTCGACAACCCGCGGCTCTTTAGCGCCACCCTAGCGGCTCCCTGGATTCTCATCAAAAAATGGATCAGGGGTAGTATTTTTTGTTTTCATATGGTTTCTGTAGGAGGGCAAACATTCTTAACGCTTTCCAATGCTGTAAAAATGTGCATCATAAATATTACATTTCAACATTTCTGTCAACGAAGATTTGCGTCACAGCCCGCGACACACGTCTCAGCGCGGCGCCGCGCCAGGCAGGTGGCTGTTGTCAACAAACCGGCGGGTGTGTCAAGGATCCCGAAGGGAAAAAGAGAAAGATAGCTGATGAGAACAGAGGATTCAAGGAAGAGTTGAACGAATATTTTTCTTTCACTGCAAATGCTGAAGGATCGCCTGCACGTTTGCTTTGTCAAAAGAGTCATTTGGACTCATTTGGAAAGACATTTCCAGGGAAGGGATGCTAAATTTGCAGCTGACTACCCAGCTGGGAGTGAGAGAAAAGGTGCGATTGCAGTACTTCTGGAGAAATGAGAGGAGCGCAAAGGTAGATTTAAGAAGAGGATATGCATCTCCAAACTCCACGACTGCTGCAAGTTTTGTTGCAACCCGAGAGATAATAAAGCGTGGAAACGCGTTCACGGATGATGATTACATGAAGGATTCATTCATCAAAATACCAGAGCACCTATTCTCAGACTTCCAAAACAAAACTACTGCTTGGTCATTTTCCTACTAGGCTAATATAGCTAATATACACTTACAGCCTGTGTAGCCTTCATATAGGGCTGATATAAGGCTTTTAATTTTTTGCATCTCCAGACAGATTTATTTTTTTGTCTTTTTGGTCCAATACGGCTCTTTAAACATTTTGTGTTGCCGACCCACCTCTCGTCTCATCACAGCTGGGACAGGCTTCAGCACCCCTGCGACCCTGAGTGCAGGACAAGATTCAATGAACGAAAATGTAAAGGTAATTTTAGCCTTTTGGTTTTTCTTACCTGGGCTCAAGTCCTTCAATTGTTAGTCTTTTTATCATCATGTCTCATTCGTTTCCATTTCCCAGCGTTGTTTATCGTGACTGCAACCGGCAGTGCCATGACATTTCGGGAGCTCTTAGAAGTTATGCGTAGCGTCGCTAATAATTCTAGATCCTGACCGGACGGGCCGGGGCTGTGACTCGCATGCTGAGATGCCCTCGCTCTTGATCCACTAGGCTGACCTTTTCCCGCCGAGTCTTCGGCGACACGGGAGAGAGGACGCCTGGATAATTAATGGCGTGAAATCGGGACGGCTCATCTCATTACTTCTCGCCGTATTAGCCCTCCGGTGCCGCCCGCCGTCTCACTCAGCTGTCGGTCGAGACCGGCGGGGGGGGGGGAGCTGACAAACCGGAGCGGGGAGGTATTGGATCTGCCCGTCAGAATTTGTCTCAGGTGGATTTTTTTTTTTTACATACCGGAAGACACGGGCCCTCCCGCACGCCGTGCCCGCGATGCGACTGAAAGGAGGATTTTGAGTGACAGCCCGACTAAAGAGGGTTTGAGTGAAGTTTCAATGTCACACGAATCAACCGTAATTTACTGTCTGTCTCAAGAGAACTAAGATGTTGTGTTCTGAAGTATGAACGACACACACACACACACACACACACACACACACACATATACATCGCAATATAAATTCCTTTCTTTGAATTATGCCACGTCCTTCCCATTTCTTGTCCCCTATCTCCAAACAGAGCCTCTGTTTGTCCGGTGAGCTCTGAATTCTCTCTCTGTCTGGGAACAACGAGGCGATCCAGTGGCTTCTGACGTAGCGCTGTCAGCGGCGGTGTCAGCCCGAGCAGGGAGCTGGAAGGTCAATCCCACACTGTGGCGGAGATTATATGCGGTTGCGTATTTGCAGCAGTTGGCGGCTGAAGAATTCAGTTTGAGACCAAGTGAAAGAATAAGATATCTTTATTTCTAGACAGGTTCTGGTAATTGGGGGCTTGGGGCATTTAGAGGAGCTCCTAAAACACAGATGGGAGACCAAACGTGAGCTTCAAAAGTCCGATTTCATTGAATACAGTTATAATTATTATCCAAATCATAAGATAAATTGGCCGACTGAGGAAATAATTTCCCACTTTTAACCCAGTAATCATTTTACTCTCTCGATTATCACCTTTTCTTCCCCCCCTCCAAACTCACTTGACTGAATACGGTCAAAATGAAACACAAGATATAGGTTAGCAAGAAATGTACCCAAAAAAAAAAAAAAATCCCTCTAATTCTTCTAATGTCTTCTAATTCTCCTCATAATTGAAAAAAGGTTTTTACTGACCCTCCCTGCGAGTGCACATCAGCCACCTCTGCGGTGGTGAGTATCTTCTCGGTAAGAAAAACAAATGTTGTTGTTGAGACTTAAGTTTTGTAATTTGTATGTCAACAAAACCTCTCATTCACACATCTTGACAATTTTCCAAGTTTTCTGCATCTTGCAAAGGCCTGCCGAGATTCAAAGACATGAATTACGACTGAGAGTAGAATCTAAAATCTCTTTCAAAGTGTGCAGGAAGGCGTCGTTTCGTGCTCTTTAATCGACACTGGAACGTTTTTAAAAAAAAAAAAAGTTCATTCAGGGTCACGCTGAATGAACGCCGTCATTCTTGATTTTGTTTTCTAAACCTTTCTTATGTGTATGATCGTGTGGTTGTTTTGTGATTTATGTTGTGGAGACTTGCTGCTCATCTTGCGTCAGGTCATCCCTGCCAGTGCACATCAGCCACCTCTGCGGTGGTGAGTATCTTCTCGGTCCAGTTATTACTATTTTTTTTTTTTAATCGTTTCAAAACAAGTTGCATGAACCGGGTTTAAAAAAAAAAAAAAGTCGGACGTGCGGCCGCAACTCGCGGCATCTTTGCAAGAATGACGTAAAATCATGAGCGGGGAGTGTTGTGGACTTGTCCATGAACAGATGGACAAGTTGTTGTTGGTTGACATACCGTGACGGAGAGCATCATGTGTTAGAGGACAAGAGACATTTCCTCGGATTTGGTGCCGCAGACAGCTGGAACATCATTCAAAGCCAGTCGGGGACGGTTTGATCATTTAAAAACAAGGACCGGGATTCACTCCATAGCACGACACAATACCACAGTAGTTTAGTATCCCTTGGTAGCTACTGTCTATATCTATTTATTTATTTATGCGCTATTAAACGGCCATTTCAACTGGATTGTTTGTTTAGCATAACTTATCATCTGTGCATTTCCTCATGTAAATGATGTCCATAGTTCCCGCTTATAGCGTATCACATTTAATCCACCGATACATCTGTATAATATGCACATAATACCCAATCTGTAAATCACCGGTATATTATTGATATAATACACCGTGTCAGACTGTTGATTTATTTATCATATCTGCAGCTGTTGCTGCTGTTGCAATTTTTGCACTTCCGGATAGATGCTAAACTACATTTTGTTGCCTTTTACTTTTACATGTTTAATGACAATAAAGTTGAATATAATCTAATTTAATTGTAGCATTAGGTGTGTAGCGAGTTACTTACCGTCATTTCTGGACTACTGAGCGCACCTGAATATAAGCCGCACCGACTAAAAATAACGGTATTGCTATCTTCGTCTTCCTCCCGCGCACTAAAACCATTCGTCGTCTCCTCCAGTGTCGGAATTGAACAGCATCAGAATTACTTCGTCACACACACTTCCTCGGTCTCTCTCTTGGCAGCATGAAGCTCGTTAGCCCCAAATAATCCATAAATTAGCCGCATCGTTGTTCATCGTTTCAGCCGAAGTGTTCAAGGCGTGTGAAAAAAGTAGCGGCGTATAGTCCGGAAATGACGATAAGTTAATCGATAGAGCACCATATGAAAAACTCCCTCAACCTCCTCCACAGATCTCCCTCGCCGCCACCAGTGTTTCTGTCCGATCTTGAAGTTAAATTCGCTTAATAAGTCAGTTTATTTCTTCACATTTTTTTTCTTATGCATTATCATTTCTTACACATTATTTGTTATTTGTAAAGAAAATGTTCTTTATTAAAACACGTAACAAAAAATGGGTGGCTGGAATGGACAAATAGCATCTCACTTCCTTTCAATGGGGAAATTTCATTGGATGTACGAGCAAATTGAGTCACGAGCTCGAATCACGGAACGAATCCAACGATTTCAATTTATAGATTCGTGCAATAATTGTTGATACCGTGGATATTCCGTCAAATGCAGTCTGGCTGACACAATGTTGCCCGAGACGGCGAACGGTTCGCGTTCGACTCTTCATCCCCTCCTTTCCCGAGCTGCCGGCCACCGACACGCTGTCGGCTTCTCTCCATCTCTGCGAGGCCGGGTCTCTGGGACGGAGAAGGCACCGATAATGCACTCTCTCTGCCTTCACGGGTCGCGGGTAAAGGAGTGTGCACGGCAGTTTGTGTGTGTGTGTTAATTAAGACGGGGAAAGCATTGTGCAGGAACCCCCTGCCGCCGTCGCGCTGTCAAGGGCACGAGTCTGAAGCGCCTGATTAACATGAGAAGTTTGTACGCGTTTTCCATTTTACCTGCCACGGGTGTCAGCGCTCGTGATGGGCAGCCAATGAGACGCTTGTGATCTCCCCCGTCATTCCCTTTAATTAGCAGAGTTGCTAACAAGCTTCTCCGACTCCGAGGAGGCCGGCTTTTCATCAGAACTAGTAATTGGTCCACGTCTAGGGAATCGTCCTTTTTTTTCCTCTCAGGAAACACATGGACGCTCAATAGCTGTGTTTTATTTGTTTCTATATTTTGTATTCTTAATTTATAATTATAAATCATAAATATATTTTCCCCGTCGTGGGATCAATAACGTCGATCTTATTTTATCTTATCTTGTTATCTGACCCTCGTGGTGGATCGAATGTTCAGACCCCAATGGCTTAGATTTTGGATTCGGGTGAGGATTACGGAGCAATTAAGGTTTGAGTAATGGGATAAGCCGTGCTCATGAATGAATGAATGAATGAATGAATGAATATCAATCATGAACTCATGAATGCCAATGCTGTGGATGCTTGAATGATTTAAAAAAAAAAATTCTCACTTGACAAGATCCATTGTGCGGTGTTTTATGAAAGGGCGGCATTGTTTTTTAATTTAATTAAAAGACACCTCCCACACACGCACACACATTTTTCAGAAGACCATCTCAAAGCTGAATCCTGAGTAACATTGGACTTGGTTCATATCATGAAAATATTGGGGTGAATATTAGGGAGTCAACCAAGTCAACTAAACAAAAAATTGAATTTTTGTTTCTAAAACAAAACAAGAACTAAATCAATCTCTTTAATGGATAACTAATTTCTATTGCTGTTGATCAGCATTTCCATCTCACAGCAAGAGGGTCCCTGGTTCAATTCCCGACAGGGGGGGCTTTTCTGTGTCGAGCGTGCATGTTCTCCCCATGTCTGCATTGGCTTCTCCTGTTTCCTCCCACATACCTAAAACATGCAGGAGGTTCATTTGGAGACCCCAATACCGGGCTCGCGCCTCAGGATTTTCTTTTGCAGTCGCAGATTTAAAACTGGAAGTCAGAAGTAAATTTGAAGTGTCCGAGGGGAGACTTACTGGAGTCACATCTCGGTCGTTAAGTGCGGTCCGGTCGTCTTACAGTCTTAGCTCGGTCGTAGCTCAGTCGTAGCTCAGTATTTGTCTAGTTTTGGGGTTAATGACAATGTCAGACATGCTTGATATTATCGCAGGTCTATGTGTTGCGTCGCCGTAAAGACTGTATCAACAACCAATAGATGAGCTTCGACAAAACCTGGGAGACAAACAATCGTCAAACAAACGGTACTGGTGGCAGAGGCAGTATTTGTTGGCCTAGTCTCAGACTGGGCTGAGACTTAAATCTCTAAAAGCTAGTCTTTACATGTGAGATGATAGATTTCAAAATCTTTTTTCCAGGTGTAAGCCTAGCATAAATGTGTGAATGAGCGAGTGAATGAATGGTTGTTTGTCTCTACGTGACGTGTGAGCGGGTGAATGATCCAGGGTGAACTGCCGGATAAGTGGTGTAGACAAATGAACGCATGACTGAATAAATAAATACATTTTCTGGAGTAAACTGTTTGAGCCTGATACGGCACTGTACTATGCTGTTGTACGACGGTTTGTGTGTTCAGTCTGCCTGTGGATGTTTGAATAAGCTCTTTAATGGGAAGCGTTATCAAGCATGTCATAACAGATGTACGACAGCCAAGCACAGACTAAAAAAACCTTTTCCTTTGCTCTCGGATATTTAATGTAACTTTCCGCTGCTCGGCGGTTTCGAGCGTATTTTCGCTCACCACAGGAGTAATTACAGTCAGCCGTCACTCGGTCTTGTCTTGACGCACTGCATTTCCAAAGGTAATGGTGATGTGAGAGCAAGTTCAGCTTGGGTGGGAGGAAAGAAAGGCTTGTAGGAGAGACGTACTGCAGGAACTGAACACAGACGCCGATATTTAACCCGTCTTTCCCGCCTGCAAACATGCAATTTATGGGGATTCATTGTAAGCACAGAGGGGTCCTTAAAGTAATCAGTTGCATTGCTATTCTTTATGTTGGATATATGTTGCATTTCACATTTTCATGCGGCTAAATGCAAACTGTTAAAGACAGTAGATTTTTGGATATCTGAAAAACATGCTGTGACAGTTCCTCCTGTCACTAGATGATTGATCAGCGACCATCGAATCTTGCTTTGAGTGTGAAGTGGCTTTACTTCAGTGAACTTCAAATGGGGCAGCTCAGCTGTGCATGCAACTTTAGGTTGGATTAAAAGTTTTTATGCAGCCTGACAACTTTGACTAATGGCTGTTCTACACCAGGTGTTAAAATGGAGGTGAGTAATAAAGCCAGAGAATGGATGTTGTTTAAATCAGACCTGCGTCAGCGCCCGCTGACACCCAAACAATACTGATTAAATGTATTCATGCCTGCTAGTTCATGGCGGAAGTCGCTGCCGACTCACAGGAAGCCATGTGTCTTATTGGCTCAGTGCGTTTGCACAGCACTTCATTAACCAATCAAAAGAGATGCTCCTCATCCTCCTTAATCCGATCCCGCCTTTTACGCCATCAACGACTCCATCCTTATCACTGCCCCTCTCCTAGTCCGAGTCAAATCCCTTCACAAGCACCGGTCCCAGGGTTTAGCACTTATCCTCCCTCTCCCAGAAATGACCCGATGGGATGCCCTCGAAACATCCCAAAGTCCAACACTTTCTGAACCACCTAGGAGAAAATCCTACTAAGCCCATATCTTCACTTTTGCTTCTGCCTCTACAGTTATTATTTCTTTCTTTGGTACTTTGAGAAGTCTGAATGTAATGATGATGATACTACTACTACTACTACTAATAATAATAATAATAATAATGATAATGATAATGATAATGATAATAATAATAATAATAATAACAATAATAATAATAATGATAATAATAATAATAATAATAATAGCAAGAATTAGAAAATAATAAGAAAAATACTTCTAACAACAATATTTTTTTAATAAGATTAGGTACATAAAAACAGAAACAACAACAACAATAATAATGAGGATGATCATGATCATGTGGATGATAATAAAAAAGAAATGACAACAACAATAATGGTAATAAATGTTTTTATGGAATTATAATGACTGTCATTATTGTTCGAAATTAATTTGATTATTTTTGGTATTTTTTTTTACAAAATGTACCTTTGAATGTTTGTATGTATGTGTGTATCTATCTATCTATCTATCTATCTATCTATCTATCTATCTATCTATCTATCTATCTATCCATACATGCATACACACACACACACACACACACACACACACGCACACACGCACACACACTCAGCATAAAATCAGGCTTACATTTAAAAGATTTCATGAAACATCAGATCATTGTCACCGAATCCTGACCCCAGTTGCCCGCTGCCCCCGGGCACTTGCCCAAACACAAATATGGGCAATCTG
>CAAKHD010005122.1:7558-18033 GCA_901007705.1 Fistularia tabacaria | reverse complement strand
GGGTGTGTGGGGGGGGGGAGAGGGTGGGGAGAGGGGTGTGTGGGGGGTTAGGTGTGTGTGTGTGTGTGTGTGTGTGTGTGTGTGTGTGTGTGTGTGTGTGTGTGTGTTTGAGGCAGAGAAGGGGGGAGGTGTATTGTGAGGGTCTTGGTTTGGATTGTAATCCTTTCGTCCTGGTTGGAAATAACCCTGCACAGTCTGGGACAACAATATGACAATGGGGACACCAATAGGGAAACACGCACGCACGCACGCACACACACACACACACACATACACATACGTAATGCATTGTCTCACTCCCTCACTAGAGGAGTAAGACCCGATTAAGCCGCTGTTACTTCATCATTCCAAAATGTCTGTGTCTGAAGCTGGCTGATATTCTGCAAGAGGAGGCTGATTCTGTCTGAAGTCGAGGTTTGCTCAATTTTTGCATCAAGGGGTTTCTGTCTGTGTGTGTGTGTGTGTGTGTGTGTGTGTGTTTGGGTATCTTTGTGTATCTTTGTGTGTGTGTGTATGTGTGTGTGAGGGAGAGAGACAATGACGTTTGGAAGGCTCGGTACATTAGAGGGCCTTCATTCTCTGCAAACTGGAGTCGGTGCTGCAGGCTGATCATAGTTTGAGCACCTACGAATGGTTTCCGCACCTCCTCCTGGTCTAAATCTGATGTCCTGGATCACTTTCTTCTGATTCAGGTTAGCTTTACTGCCTTTCAGCATCCAATCCCAATGGATTTTGATATTTCCCACTCAAGATAAATGCTTAGTTGCATAAACGCAAGGAAAGTCTGAAGAAATTCTTTTTGACAACAGTGTAGTGGCCTGTTGTGTGTGTTTGAGTTATTATGATGGTGGTACAGCATTATTTAGAGATTCTCCTATCCAGTATGAATGTGTGTGTGTGTGTGGTTTATATGTATGCACATATGTATTTAAATG
The DNA here is from genome assembly GCA_901007705.1 of Fistularia tabacaria. Lineage (NCBI taxonomy): Eukaryota > Metazoa > Chordata > Actinopteri > Syngnathiformes > Fistulariidae > Fistularia > Fistularia tabacaria. The sequence continues at coordinate 17,098 of CAAKHD010005122.1, read as the reverse complement.
TGAATATATGTGTGTGTGTGTGTGTGTGTGTATGTATGTTATCTATGTATGTATGTATGTATGTATGTATCTATCTATCTATAGATATTGTTTGTCTATATATATGTATATATATATATATATATATATACATATATATATAGTTAGATAGTTAGATAGATAGATAGATACTGCTGGATGATGACAAACAAAAATAGACAGTTTCTATCGATATATAAACTGTCTGTTCTATAAACCGTTTTTGTGTTTTCATGTGTTATCTTTGATTTAAACTTTAGAATACTCCTTAAACTAACATACTTTGGATTTTCTGTTTTTTATTTAATCCTGGAAGATAACCCTTCATTGCCAACAAGCCAGTAGGCGCGCATCACGGGTTTAGCATGAGTGTGTGTGTGTGAACAGATGGTGACAGGGTGAATAAAGCAACAAATTCAGTGTTTTTATCGTTGTCACTGAAATCACCTACAGCGCTTCAGGTGTTTTTAAAGGCAGCGGGTGAGGCAGGTCTCGCTCTAGAGTTGAACATTCATTCATTTACTCGGTATTTCATTTGGTTTCCAGTCGCTCGCAGGGTAACATATAAAGACAAACAAACATTCACTCACTTATTCGCACATCAGCAATTTAGGGGTCTCCAGTGAACCTCCTGTATGTGTTGGACTGTGGGAGGAAACCAGAAAACCCAGAGGAAACCATCGCGGACACTGGGAGACCACGCAAGCACCACACACAGAGAGGCTCCCTGTCGGAATCAAACGAGAGACCTTATTGTGAGCCGGAAGCGCCAACTTCTGCGCCATCGTGCCACCCTACAGTTGAACAGACTGAGTAATATCTACCTGCATTGTGGAGCTTTGTATGGATGCGATAGTTCAGTTTACTTATGGGCTTTTCCCCTCTAATCCCATCGCGTATACTATTTGTATTGCCCACCAGCGTTTCCACCAACGGCATCATTTTTGGGTTATTATTTCGTGATCCGCACCTCCAAGGTGTTCGGTGTCGATTGAGTGAAGTGCGGCATGAGGAGGCGGGTGACTTCGGTGTTCAGGGCAAAAGTCAAAACCCCGAAATTGTAAAACATGTGAATGCGTGTCACGTTAAAGCCTCTTTAACCAGAGCCACGTCGCCGCGGGATGAACAACACGAGGAAGTGCAATACCTCTTCTCCCTTCTGTCGTCTGGTGGAGAACAGAGAGCCCAGTGCCAGCTGGGTCTCACTCATCATCTGCCACTGTTTGCTTTATTATGTTGTATTTCTTTCAATCCGGCAGGTGGCTAATTTTCTCATTTTCGCAAATGCCACGTCTTCATGCGTTATATTGTTGTCATTTGTCGGGAGACGCATGCAAATATACAAGAACACACACAGTTTCGTAGGCGGGGGTGGGCAGCTTCCTCTTACAGCAGCTGTTCCATGCAACGCTCTTATGCAGAGCACCTGATTTTTCAGTTTGTGTTGACACGATGAGGACGGCTCTCCATTTGACTCTGGACGAAGGAGATCAGCTTGATTTTGGTGGTTAGCGCTTCCACAGCGAGGAGGTCTCCGGTTTGATGCTCAAAGTTTGCACCCCGTGTCCCTGTGGGTTTCCTCCCACAGTCACAAAACATGCAGGATGTTGAATGGACACTCTAAATTACCCACATGTGTGAAAGAGTGAATGGTTGTATGTCTCTATGAGACATGTGAATGAAAGAGTGAATGTTTTTATGTCTCTTTATGTCTATTTGCTCCAGAATGGTATGAAGAATGAATGAATGAATTGATTAGCTTGATTTATTCCAGGCATAATGATTTTGATCATCCTATCAAAATGAACTCAACATTCTGAAACAGTTCCAAAACCGACCAGCCACTTGTTTGTTTTTTTTTGGCGGATGAGGGGTTTTTATTTTGCTCCAGATTTCCTTTTTACACTAGTGGACAGAAAACACCAGGAAAAAAAATCACATTGGTAATTAATTTTTATAATTACATTACAAACTATCTCTCTCTTATTTGTAGACAAACTGCTTTGAAAATACATTATACAGACGTAATGTATAAGGAGCAGTGTCGGCTCTTTTCATTTGGATGTCGATTTAATTTTCCCTCAGAGCCTCAGTGCCCATTATTGTATCTATTAACTTTCCTGTTTTCTTAGTTGTTTTTTTTTCCACTGTTTTAGGGGTTGTTCTTTGGTGGTTTCTTTTATTTTTCATGCTCCGGAAAAATGAATATCCATTTCTCATGCCCATACGGACACTGTGCTCTCCGCCTATCTGTAAGGTGAAGGATTTACCGTGAGGCTCACTCGTATCGTATTTCTTTTGCCGCCGGGTTGTAATTGTGTCAAAACATGGCAATAGAATGTATTTTTATTTTGTCTTTTATTGCAAATGACAACATCTTGAGGACTGATGAAGGGAGGCTGTATTATTGATATCAATGTATCAACTCCGTTCTTTATCGAGATTTCTGCTCTGGGAATGTATTCTCGTTTGTGGAAAATTTTTGAATTTAACTTTTTTGACATCGCCGACAGTGAATTAGCCAGTCCCTTACATATTGTCTCCATTTTGTCGTCGCGATCACCACGACAACTGAAACGGCGCATCACACATTGAGTTAATTTCATTAAAAAATCGGCACTTGAGACTTGTAATGTCAAAATATTACTTTTGTACTTGAAATGTCATTTCAATGTCTTGAAATGTGTTTTTATTAATATTGGGAATTGAAGTGGTTTACTCACAATGCAGTGCAGTGGAGAAAATGAACAACTAACTATAAGTAGGTTGTGCTTGTAAGATAACTCGTGCTAATGGGGTTTTATATCAAGCTGGAGGTGTATTCTGTGCATTTGCCTTCTAGTGAAACAGCTCATATCACGCCTTAATCTCTTTCCGCATTCTCTGTTCTGTGTGTGTGTTCAAATGCAGTATGACCCGGAGAACTCGGGCTTCATCAGTACCGAGCGCTTCAGGGACCTCTTGGCGGCCCACGGCTCTGAGCTCGACCCCCACAAACTAGAAGTTCTCTTGGCCCTTGCCAATGGTAACGCTGATGGAAAGATCTGTTACCAGGACTTTGTGAACCTGGTGAGACACTACATATGTGTTGTTCATGATTATAACACACAACATATTGCTCACTTTTATCATATAAATATCATATAAGATGTTATATGTCCTACTTATGTACTCTGTGTAATGCATCTTATTATAGGAGCGAACATGAGCTTATGTGATGTTTTGCAGGTCACACTTAGCATGGCTGAGATTAACATATTCAACATTCCCCACATGTGAAACATACTTTGCAGAAGTGGATATTCTAGCAGTTTGTGTGTGTATTCGCGCGTGTATGTGTGTGAGTGTGTGTGTGTGTGATATCAATGTCATCATCCAGCAGTGTGCCTGCCATAGCGGATTGCTTCAAGTGTAATCAATTATAAAAGGCTCTATGAATATCTAACCATATCATTGCGTTCATCTGTGCAGATACAAATGACTGCATATAAGCACGTATGTATGAAAACCTAGCGCTGATGATGAGGCGACGAGTGCGTTATCAGACAAAAAAGGATCATCATTAGAATGTGAAAAAAACCAAAAAAACGTAATCGTGTTCTGCTGACCTGGGGGAGCTTCTGGCTATTAATAGCAGGAGGATGCCAAGTTTTCAACCTTCTACCTCATCTCCTCCATCGTCTCCTGGGCCGCTGGTAACACACTCGGTTGGCTCACCCAGTTACAGCCGATGTGTGGAGACATCGATGTTGAAAACTTGGAATCACTTCACACCAACTGCAGCGTGGGGTGATCTTAATGTTTTGTAGTTTATCAGACACAAAACCGAAACCCTGGGTAAAAAAATGAAAATATGTGTGCGTGATATTGGAAAACAAGAATTCATTAGAGGGTAAATGACACAATGAAAATGTTAGCAACATGCTTCCTTGCATGTTGATAGGGCGGTTTCGAAGTGGTTCGTGTTTCCGCCTCACAGCAAGAAGGTCCTTGGTTTGGATCCGTCAAGGTGGCATGTAGTCATAGAGGGTTTCCTCCGGTTTTCCTCGAAGTCCAAAACAAGCCGGACGTGAATGAGAGCGTCAATAGTTGTATGTCTCTACATGTGGCCCTGTGATCGGCGAGCGACCGGTCCACGTTGTGCCCTACCCGTCGCCCAGTGACGGCTGGGATAGGCTCCAGCACCCCCGCGAGTGCAGGATTAGCGGTATAGATAATGAATGAATGAACGATTGACATGATGATAGGCAGAAAATGAGGGCAAACCGCTGAAGAACGCCAGCTCTGTCCTGGGGAGTCCCGTGGACACGGTGCACGTATCAGGAGGGAGGAGACGTCTCCAACCCCATGTAGAACATCACTGCAGCACTGAGCAGCTCCTTCAGCGACACACACCTTCACCTCAAGTGTGTGAAAGAGATATTTGACAGGTCCTTCTTGCCAGCTGCTGTTCAGCTGTTTAACACCCAGTGATGCTCTCACTAGACTTCTTTCCATTCATTCATTCACTCACTCACAGACATCCATAGGTGTTGCTGCTGTAAGCTTTGTTGTACGCTGTTGGTTGCCACTTTTGCATTTTTATATTGTTTATATATTGTTTACATTCTTTATTTCATTCTTGTTTATTATATATTTTTTATATTTTTTCTGATCGCACTGCTTGTACATGACTAACTACCTCTACCACACTATCCACTTTGTGAAAAACTGAAAATTCCCCACTGTGGGCCGACTAAAGGGATTTTCTATTTCTGTTTTATGGAACCATTTAAGAAGTTGAGGATAAATCAAACCCAAAATGGCATCCATCCTCCTCCCTTGCGGTCCCAAAAATTCTTCAACCTCCAATTCCATGCCGCAGAGCCGGCTGTCGTGAACACCCTTGCCGTCATCTCTATATTTAACTTCTTATTATCTGTAAACATCTTGAAATTTCCATTAAACCTACCGCCTCGAGAAGGCAGAGTGTCACATGTAACACATGCTAGTCTGCAGATGTGATAATGACGCGTTCAACAGGTAAAAGCCGTCACGTCGGTTTGAAAACCTGAGTCTGCAGTGCTGCTGTGATTGAAGAGTCAGAGCAGCTTCTCTTTTCCTGTTCCAACATGTCTCACACTATGTATTTTCCTCTATTTCGATATTTTTTATTTTCACACTCGACTCCGAAATCACCGCAACTACGAGGCGTGGAGTATTTGTAAGAGCAAAAGGGTCTCTGACAGGCAATAAATCCCCCTCTTAATGCTCACCGTGCTCCAGTTTTCGGTTTCACCTTCAAACCGCTGCCCGCTGATGATCGTGACCTTTTCACTTTCCATTTCCCGCTTTCTCGTTACCGTTCCTTGTGGGAGGCTGAGCTCGTGACCCGAGGACAGTGTGATGCTACCGCCGCTGTACGGCGGAGGTGGTTGGGTCAAGGTGTTCACGTGGAGATGACTCGATGTACCTGTGCTGCCGTCTCTCTGTTCCTTTCTTGCATTTTAAAACCGACACCATGATTTCAGGACAATTAGCCAGCTACTTTTTTCACAGGCTTTGAAAACTGCGGCTTAAACAATGATTTGGCTAATGTGTGGATTTTTACAGGCTTATGAGCTTCGCGCCGCCAAAAATATTTGGCCTCGTCACATCGGATCAATGAAATAGAAACCGCAAAACACACGCGTGTGGTTTACACAAGTGACACGAAAAGGAAGGAAGTGTGTGATGGAGAAATTCTGAGGCTGTTTCATTCCGACACTGAAGAAGATGACTTCAGTGGTTTTAGTGCGCAGGATAAAGATGATAACAGCGATCAATAACTTTTCCTGGTAGGCCACTGTATTTTTAATTTTGTTAACCAGATGTGTTACAGGCCCTGTTCAGAAAAAAAAAAGGATTTTCGGTAGAAGATAATGTATCCAGTTAAAAGTTAAAATGATTTTTCCGTGTAACATTTTCCTCTGTAATTATCTCATGTTATAAATGGACACTTGTGACTTATGGTCAAGTAATTTTTTTTTTCTTTTCAAATTTAGTGCGTGCGGCTTCAATTCAGGTTTGCTCAATCGCCCCAAAATTACTGTATCCAAAAAAAAGGGAGACCTTTAAATTATCCGGATATGTGGATGACAGAGTGAATGGTTGTATGTCTTTATATGACAATTAATATCAGTGAATGGTTGTAAGTCTCTGTATGACGTGTGAAAAGAAAGGGTGAATTTTGTTTGTCTCTATATGACGGATAAATGAGAGGGTGAATGGTTGTAAGCCTCTATATCACATTGGAATTGACAGAGTGAATGGAGGTATATTTATATCTGATGTGTGAATGAGAGGATGAATGGTTGTACAGGAATGTCTCTATAAGATGTGTGAATTAATCTATACATGTCTCTGCGGTATAGATAATGAATAATTTGATGAATTAATTCATGTTTAATATTTCACATATATGGTTATCAGCTGTAATTTGAAATTCACAATCATATGAATTTTTATATTTTGAATAAATTAGTGCCAGTAAGGCTAAGTAAAGCAGTCGTTACCCTGGAGCGTCTGAAAAAATGACCATCCGTGCTTCTCATTTTAAGAATATTATTTTACCGCCTGAATTATTTATCGATAATAATAATAATCAAAACATTCACAGTGGAATAACAGTGGTTTGAGGGCGCTGCACGTACGGTGAAGTGAGCAGGAACAAATCCGGCTTCATTTAAATGGAGCTGCGTCCGTGGGATCCCACGGTTCACAGAGAAAATCTACCAATGATAATGAAAATGATATCAATGCACAGCAGGTAAGGTAAAATTAAAGGCTTGTGTTTTCGGGGCTGTAACCGAGCCAGTTATCAATATTCCAAAAGGTTAGCCGGCCGTCCTTGGTTTCTTTAGGTAGCTTTCTATCTCTTCAGACCGACAAAGGAGTGGCAAGGTGACGGGGGGACAGACAGAGACAAACTGTGAAGGATTTACTTGCCGTCCCATCTCTCCTTCGCACCGCAGACTCTCCATCACTGTGATTGCCACTAATTGCCTTCCCCGCGCCTCCTACACAGCCAGCATTCAGATCATTGCTAACCCCCTCCCTTTACCTCTTCCCTCCCTCCGTCTCAATCTCCACCACGGCGGCCCCATCTCGATCTTCGCACAAAGCTATGACGTTTGTCTTCCTCACCGTGGCTCGTCTGTCACTGTCAGACGACCCCGTAGGTTAACAACACCTTTATTCCTCGCCAAGTATCTCGGGACGGTTCCGGGTCTTCTTCCGGCAAGTGAGATGGAAATTTAGAACTTGCGTGATAGGCGGGCAGGCGTGGCCATCATAGGAGGGCTCGGCTGGATTGCTTAGCGTTGGTTAGCATCGGTTAGCGCATCCGTCTCGCAGAAAGAAGGTCCCTGTTCCGACCCCCTGTCCGAATCGACCCAATGCCGAATGGCTGTTTATCTCTATACGTGGCGATTGTTTGGCGGCGGATCAACGGGGGAACCCCGCCTCCCACCCAATCACAGCCTTGGTCGGCTCCAGCCTCCTCTGAACCTAAATCGGAGCCTGCAGCCGCGCAATGACGTTGCCGGATACAATGTTAGCGATGCACCGGAGTGCAGCAAGTGTTTTTCAAGGTTTTTGCTTGTCTGCTGCGTTAATAGAAAATACAGAATCACATAGATATTTTGAAGGAACCTGGATGTTGATTCTGCACTGACCAGGACCAGGTTTTCGCTGCCGGACCCCGTTTTGCTGGTCCAAATAGCACCTGCCAGCACCAGTGTTTGTCTCCCTCTACCGCGATTTTATCCATCAAACTGGGAAATTCTCCCTCGCTCACTAAATGCCCATTTGTCGCCCCGACTCTTCCCTCGCCTCGCTCCCTTTGCTTCTCACCAGTGGGTAAACAGACAGAATGTCACTAGTTCTCTTTGTGGCTCGCAATAATGAGGGGAATGCAGTCACTTCACGCATAGAATCGACTGTCTTTATGGAGCATCGGCTGCCTGGGGGAGGTCTCACTCTGTGTGTGTGCATGTGTGTGTTCGTTTCTTAGTCTGAACCCGTCGTAATGAGGACATAGCTGCATTGCGAAGGCATTTTGGCTGGTTTCTTACAACTCTGAAAGGCTGTTTGAAGTTCAAGACTTCATTTTTCTGAAGATTGAATTAGGTTCTGATTTAGGTTCGGATGTTGATTTTTATGTAAAAACAGTAGCGGGGGGAGTCATTGTGCCAGCGTTGGTCTTTGCAGCTGTGTGCGATTGTGCACACAATCTTTACTGTGCAGCCTGTAAGTGGCCATGGTAACCCGTAATATTTTCCCACAGTTCTCCTCGCCTGACATAAAGGCAGAAATAATTGGCTTTTTTCTGAAGTTCTCTAAACAGCAAGTCCCCGCAGAGAAAGGAAAGGTCTCTCTCTTTAAACGGTGCCAGAAGCCCACCGTTTATTGATATTCCCATTAAACGCTTCTTATGTCCTCCGTGTTTTCCTTTCTGATCCCGTGTTTTTTATTTTACTTTGGACTTGCAAAAGAACTGAAATGAGCAGGAAAACCTATCTCTGTTTTCCTTCCTCCTCTCATCTCATCCGTTATGGTGAAACGCAAAGGGCTCTATTTTACTGACACAAAACATGCATGTCACACATGGCAAAACATTGAGACGATCCTTTTTTAGTTTTAGCATGTCTAAATGTTTATTGAAAATTGATTTTGCAATCAGCCCAGACACTTTAAGAGGGGTCTGACTATAATATTCAAGTAAGAATAAAAGTATAACATATTTGTGTTCTGTTTGCTTTGTAAGGAGAAATTGAGAAAATTATGATTCCACCACAACATATGGCCCAAAACAGTTGTGTATATATATGTATATATATATATATATATATATATATATATATATATATATGTGGAAAAAGGCAGAAAAAAAATTACATTTCTTTTCAAAAGAGACCAGAAATTTTGGGGGGGCCCTTCGATTTAAAGGCCCCCAGTGATGAACTCCTTGTGAGGTCCTCGCTGCTTTAAATGGCTGCCCATTGTTGTGGAAGTGAGCCCTTCTTTCTGACAGGGAGGAAGAGGGTTCCGCTGGTTGCTCGGTGACGACACAGGCATTCTGTTGTGATTGCGAGCTGGGAGTCAACGTGCTTGACTGAGGGCAAAACGTGTGCGTGTGTGTGTGTGTGTGTGTGTTCGTGTGTGTGTGTTCGTGTGTGTGTGTTCGTGTGTGTGTGTGTGTGTGTGTGTGTGTGTGTGTGTGGGTGTGTGGGAGTGTGGGTGTGTGTGTGTGTGTGTGTGTGTGTGTGTGTGTGTGTGTGTGTGTGGGTGTGTGTGTGTGGGAGTGTGTGTGGGTGTGTGTGTGTGTGTGTGTGTGTGTGTGTGTGTGTGTGTGTGTGTGTGTGTGCGTGTGTGTCTGTGTGAGCGTGTGTGAGTGTGTGTGTGTGTGTGTGTGTGTGTGAGTGTGTGTGTGTGTGTGTGTGTGTGTGTGTGTGTGCGAGTGTGTGTGTGTGAGCGTAGATGGGTAGAGCACACGTCTGATCA
>CAAKHD010005117.1:0-20894 GCA_901007705.1 Fistularia tabacaria | reverse complement strand
GAACGAGGAAGAACCAGACAACACGCGCCAAGACACACACACAGGCAGAGGGGCGGAGAGGCGCACACACACACGCACACACACACACACACACACACACACACACACACACACACACACACACACACACACACACACATTCTCCTGCTGTCTGCAGTCCCTCCAATCAGTGAAGGCTCCTCCTCTCATCTTCTCTCCAGCCTCCAAACCTTCTTCCAGCTCCTGGTCTGAAGACATTACAGTGACGTCTCACCGGCTGACAGGCGCCGCTGCTCCGCCGCCGCCGCCATCATCCCGGCGCCCAGGTGAGCGGCGCTGGAACAAGGAGGTGTGTAATTGCTTCATAGGATGGAGATGTTACCCGGGCACACACACACACACACACACACACACACACAGGTGTTGCATTGGTTTGGGATGAATCAGGGAGACGTGTGTGTGAGTGGGGAGGTCACGTGGCCTCTGAGAAGCTCCGCTCACGTCACAGACCGGGGCTGGAAATTGACTGGAGCTTGGAGACCACAGGGAGGGACGTCGTGGACCTCGACACCTTCGGTTGTCACACATGACCTCAGAGGAGACCACGTGTGCTTGGGGGCCGTCGGCCGCCGTCAGATGATTCATCTGAGCTCCACATCTGAGGTTCCTTCCTTTCTCCACCTCCCACCCCAAAGACGAGTGTGTGAAGAACCTCTCTGCTTTGCACTGTCCTCCCTGCGTGGAGCCTCCGTGTTCTCCTCGTGTCCGCGTGGGGATCTCCGTTGTCCAGAGGTGTGAAGGAGAGGGTGAACGTCGGGCGGACCTTCCACAGACCTTCTCGCTGTGAGGTCGGAGTCCTCGTTCCAGCTCCTCGATGATTTCCAATCATCTGAGCGCTTTCACGCTGGCTTCTGCAGACCCAGAGCTGCGCGGATCAGCAGCTTCGAGGTTTCCTCTGAATCGCCTGAATTCACGTTTGCTGCCGATCCTCTTCTCTTTGAGCGGGAACCGTAAAACCAGCCAGGAATCTGAACAAGGCACTGAGAAGTTTTCAGGAGGAGATGGGTTTGATGATCGGGGACTGAGGGCCAACAGGTCTTCATTTGAAGGGATAAAGGCCTCCGGGGGCCATAAATCAAAATCCAATCAATATCTCAACTCGGGTTTTGCAACATCATGCTCTCCGGCTGCGGCAGGAGGTCGCTGTGATTAATACCCGATTAACTGATTGATGATTCTTTTATGATTGATTAATTTATCATCATCATCAATCATCTTGATCCGGGTGAGGAGCAGGATCTCCTGCTGCGGAATAATGAATTAACTTCACGCGCTGACGAGACCCTCGAACTTTCTCCGGTCCTCCTGACTCTGTGCTGGTCGTCACGGCGACGCACCTCCTTTGAGGGGCTCTGGATCTCCGTCCGTGCTTTTCCCCCCGGTGGGAATCCGAGCGGGGACCTTCTGGCTGCGAGCCGGAGGCTCCAACCGGCACTGCCGTGGAGGGTGTGCTGCTGGCGGCAGCTCCCAGACGATCAGCTGTCGCTTCTCGTGTGGAGGCGCGGGGGAACCCCGTGTCCCGGGGGAACCCCGTGTCCCGGAGGAACCCGGGAACCCCTGCGCCTCCTGCCGTCGTGCAGCGTCCGGCGCAGATCCGTTCTCGTCTCCGTCCGGAGGGCCGCGTCACCGGCCAGTGGGATTTGCCGGTAAAGAACTTCACACAGGTGAGACGTTGGAGCCCAAACACCCAGAAAGGAGTGGTTCGGAACCTCGGTGGGACATTAAACCCAAAACGAAGTGGGTCTGAATGACACCTGCTCAGATATTCCAGGCCTCTCCTCAGCAGCGGCGCAGGTCTCATCAGCCCTGAAAAGGAGGATGCTGGAATTACAATCATTAGACTAATTCTTTGCCGGGAAACAAAAACAAAAACGGGGATTTGCCGATAATCCTGGATTAAAGCTCTGCGGCTCCCGGCCGTCGCAGACGTCCGGCGATGCCGCGAGAACGCGGCAGACTCCGTCTTCCCTCCGCGAACCAGTCCCTGAAGAAGCGTCTCCATCCCGGGCTGCAGATGTCCTCCGTCCGCCATCTGCCGGGGCAGCACTTCGCTCCCCCTCTCATCCAGAACCGCCGCCCCGGAGGGGCTGAAGAGTCCGTGAACCTCCGCCGTACAATGGCAGAGCCTCCGTCTGGACGTTCTCCGCTCACCTCCTGCACACATTGAACACCTCCGGTCCCCCGGATCGGAACCGGCAGCCGAGGGTGACGGGACGTTCTCCGACGTCCGTCCTCTGTTCTCCAAAGCCCGCGGCCGCTCTTCTCCTGGCGACACGAGGAGGCGGGCTCGGAAACTTCAACGTTTCCTGCGTCTTCGCCCTGCCAGGTGAAGGTGATGGATGGACCCACTCCACCAGCGCATGCTTGAATTTATCATCCAAACTCCTGAACGCCAACGCAGAGACTCGAAGAGGCGCGAAGCTTCGAGGTGGAAGGACTCGGGCTTCCTCCGGTCCAAAAGACGAGAAAGGAAAAGATTGAATATCAGGACAAGAATGGAATGAACCAAAGATCACGACATCGTCACCGTTCCTGAGAGTCGTTCCCAATCATCTCCGTGGTTGTTTCGAAGCCCGTTTCCCCCGCGAGCCCAGAACACGAGACTGGAAGGAGTCCAAGAGCAGCTGGCAGGGCTGCTCCAGATGGCGGCACCGATGCTGAATGTCTGCACTTTGGGAACGCTCTCCTCTTTCCACCGCGTCCTCTGGGAGTCACTCAGGACGGCTTCCACACCCACTCGCTGGAGAACTCCCCGCAAACCCACCTGTCAGAGCCCACGGCGTCACAGCTTGACGACTGTCGGAGCACAGTTGGAGCCCCACTCGCTCCCACTCCCGCTCGCTCTCCAACTTGGGGAGAAGTTGGCTTCGGCCCCTCTCGACGTCGTCCACCGTCGCCGGCTGCTTCTCGTTTCTCAGCCGCGAGCAACCTGTTGACAATATATTCTCACACGGTCGTTTCACGACCGTCAGACACACAACTCCAGGAGGACTCCTGAAGACACGATCAGACCCGCCGATCCGCTGTCAAGGCTCGAGCGTCGATACCTCGTCATTCAAGCCGGAGGGGAAGGAATTCCCTCCTCTGCCCACCGTTTCATTCACCAGTCGCTCAGACATGCTGTCAATGAGGCCTCTCTCTAATGAGCCGCTTTCACCTCACAAATAAACTGAAGGTGGGCAAGTTCAAGGCTTCGCTTCGCTGATCACCTCGGAGAGACCGCTGCTGACGGAGACCCGGAGGGGCAGCCCGGGGCCCGGGAGGACCCGGACCCGGACCCGGACCCGGAGCCGGAGATAAGGTGCGGAGAGGCGTCGCTCTTAACGAGCGAACGCTCAGATGGGAAGGAGAGAGGAAATGGGTCGGCCAACGAGGATCCAAAGTTAACGCACCTGATCGTGACTTCTGGGTCGCAGGAACGTGATGACCTCCCGCTGGACGTCCCATCGAGACGAATCCGGCCGAGGGCACAGCAGGAGACAGGCAGCACAGTGTCCCGGTCGTAACGAGATCCAGGCAGGAGGCAGAGGCTAACCGCTAACCCACCGCTGAATTGGACCCTCGGGGTCTCGATTTACCACACATGAACAACAACCGTCTGCGGACCGAACCGCTGCAGGACGTGGACGGACTGCCAGGAGAGCGGCTCAGACACCAGACGTGACCCGGACAATGAAGTTAGACCAGGAGGGAAACGACTTTCCATTCCATCCGACTCTCTGGTCACGACAGCGTGCGAGAGCAGGGCAGCGAAATGCAGCTGAGCGTCCGAAGCGTCTCCTGGACGTCCTCAACGGCCGCAGGTGAGGTTTGGATCGTACCAAATGACAGCTTCCTGCCAAACACGCAGCCTCCACGCTTCGCGTGTTCCCGCCTCACTTCCCGCCGCAGCGCCACAGAATTCAGTGGTCACGTGGTCAGCGTGGACGGCAGCGTGGTGACAGGAGCGCGTGCACGCCGCCATGTTGTCGGTGTCGCTTCCACGCCGCGCCGACTCGTCAAGGTCCTGATTGGTCAATAAAAGTCCGTTCTTAGCGTGTGTCTCCGGGCTGACCTGCGGCTTTGCACAGCGGTCGCCCTCGTCCACGTCGATAGGCCGGTGTTATTTTTTCCCGGGATACAATGCAGTTCACTCAGCTGCGAATGAGAAGGTTCAGGGCGCTGAGACGTCCAGGAGGCTTCACTGAAGAGAGAACGACGGCCAGATCCTCCAACGTGACTGCAACACTCTGGAATCAGAGATGAGGAATATTTTCGGTGTGAGACCAGATTTGACGGAGACAGAGCCGTCCGATGACGACCTCCTCGTCGAGAAGGTCCGGACCACACTCTTCGACAGGCTCTGCACAAACCCGACCCGCCCCAGGAGCCAGAACTTCAATATTCTGGGAAGAAAGAGCAACGGCGGACGCCTGGAAAGACGCTGCAGGGAGGAGACGGGACGGGGTCGGAGAGCTGGAGAGGCGTCTTCCCTCCGTCCGCCCAGCCGCGTGTCTGAGAGTCTGCCTGCGTCCTGAGCTGCAGCAGCCACGGATGACGCTTCCTCGCTGGTGGTCGGGTTCTGCGACGTCCTCGTTCGGCTTTCGAAAAAACAGGCCCTTTTAAAATAATTTAGCCTCCAGCACCCGGGAATATTAGAACCCCCCTTTTGAAATGAAAGGCTCCTCATTACATACTTTATTCTAATGAACCTTCTCAAGGTGAAGTTCTGGTAATGGTGCCTTCCAGCGCCATTACACAAAATCAGTAATGACCGTTTTCCTTGAATGCATCATGGGAGCGCTGCTCTTTCAGCGAAGCGTCTGGAGGAGCTGCTGTAATGTGAGGGTCAAAGAGGTTCCTCCCTCTGCAGGAAGCTCATTCTCCTCTGCAGGAGGTAAGGATCCGACCGGGGCAGCGGAGGATGCTCGCCGGCGCCCCCCGGGGGTCGGCGGGTCGACGCGCTCGTCGCCCGGCAGCGCCGCCGATCCGTGTGCTGACAAACCCGTCGCCATGGCAACTGTGTCTCGACGAGAACGCGATTGGATCGATGGAGTCTTTGTCCTCAGCGGCAGAGCCTCTCCAGGGTCTCCTAGCAGAGACCTCCTCTCCTCTGGCAGCAGAATATCTATTCATTCACCCTCTGACTGGAGGACATCTGCTCCACCCTCTCCCTGCGTGAGGATCACGTGTGCAGGACCTGCTGGATCTTATGGAGGCGAGATGGGACTGAAGATTCAGCGGAAGCTTCCGGCTGTCGGAGCAACGATCTGCTCAAGGCTGTGCAGGTTCTCCGTCATCCAGGTCACGGTGAATTCTTGAATTTCTTCTCCTGAAGAGGTTTCAGCTCCTCATCCAAGAGGCTTCTTCGGTTCCGAACTGATGAACTGGAGAGCTGAAATGACTTCAGGAGAAGAAATTCAGGTCCAGTTGCCACGACGAGAAGGTTAGGACAAGAATGAGGCGGTGACAGTCCTCCTCCCTCGCATCTGTGATAACCCTCGCCTCCACCTCCACGGACGCTCCTCAGATCTCCCTGGGATGAACACCACCTCCAGGTGGGTTCGTGGATACCAGCTGGTTGGATGAAGCGCGTCAGATCTCGGTCGGCCTCCTCCAGACGGAAGCGCTCGTCAGTCCACGCACTGATGTTCTACGCATCTCAGTTCCAGGATGAATGAAGTCTGAGGAAACATCTCACATTCTGATTGGCTGTGGTCTCCCACGAGGTTACCACGTGGACGTATGAGATGCAGGGGTTGAACGGAGAAGATGATGGAGAGGTCAGCCCAAGCCAGAAGAACACGTGGATCCCACCAAACGCTTCAAGGGCTTCATCGGCTTCCCCTGGAAGACCCCCGCTGTACACCCAGGAGATATAGAAGATGGTGGAGACCACTGTGTGTGAGGCCCACACACACACACACACACACACACACCTCCTCCCATGGATCAATCAGGCTGATGCTGTTTCCACAATCTTGCAGTTAAAGTGATGAACGCGCTCAGATGGCGACGACCCCTTTGTCAGAAATGCCGATGTGGATCAGGACCAACCTGCGTAACCGATAGCAACGGTTCATCACATGGGGAGAAGCTGTGGAGCACTGAGACCTCTGGAGGAACACACACACACAAAGCCCCAGTTTTTAATGGCTGAAGGAGGGACCTCGAGATCTTCTCAGTGGAACTTGTTTTCGTCCTTCTCCTCTGGGCTGCTCTCTTCGGGGCCGCAGCCAATCAGCTCTCTCCATCCCACCCTCTCCTCTCACACCGTCCTCTCCTCCTCCATCCATGAAGCTCCTCTCTGGTCTTCTTCCGGACCTCCTCCAACCTCAGCATCCTCTGACCCAGATCTTCTCCATCCCTCCTCTGTCATGTCCAAACCATCTCAGTGTGACTATCTCCAGAACATCTACTGTCCCTCTGATGGACTCCGTCCTGATCCTCTCCATCCTCCTCGCTCCCAAAGAGGAACCTGCGTATCTTCACCTCAGCTTCCTGTCCTCAGTGTGGCTGCTGCTCTCACCTCCATCTCTTCCACCTCGAGCTTCTCCCTCTCAGCAAGTATCATGCAGGGTTTGGAAGCAGAAGCAGGCGTGCAGACGTTGTCCTAGCAGTGGAACAAAGGTCTGCATCCGTCTGGGTTTCCTTCCTCAGAAATGAACCCACGTCTGAATCTTCAGGCTTTGTTTCAAACCGTTCAGCTCTGCAACTTTTGAATTACGGCCCGTCACGAAGACCGTCTCCGACAATTTTCCAGACGTCTGTCAAAAAAATCCGATGCCGCCGAGAGAAGATGCAATTCCGCGGCAGGGCTTCATTTCACGCCGGCCCGGCTGGAGTGTAATTCTGCGGCTGCGAGAGCCGTCTTCTCGTCCAGCGTCTGATCCGGGACAGAATTGCCTGGATTCGGCGGTCGAGTGAGGCGACCTGAGAGGCCTCTCGTTCTGATGGAATTGGTGTCACCGGATCCTGTCAGAGCAGGAGGTCAGCAATTCATCTTCTGCACTGCCTGGCCTTCTTCAGGAGGCTGACAGGAGATGCAGGTTCAATTCCACGTTCTCCCCGTGCCTGCGAGGGGTTCCTCCGGGTTCTCCAGGTTCTCCACACATGCAAGAAGTTCCTGGGAGGCTCTGAACTGTCCAGACGTGTGAATGAGAGGGTGAATGGTCGCACGTCTCCATCTGTGGGCCCGTGATTGGTCCGGGGTGAACCCCGGTGGCCCCTCGCCCAATCACAGGATAGGCTCCGCCCCCTGCAACCCTGACCGCTTTCTTAGCGATGTAGATAATGAATGAATGAATGAACGAACTTTGATATCCGTCATGCAACGTTAGCAGCTGAGGCTAATGTTGCCCTCCTTGTGGTGAAGTATCCACCTCTGCCACGGACCAGCTGTTCTCCGTGTGTCCGACGTCTGCCCGTCAGCCGCCGTCGGCCCCGGACACGGCGGAGGCGACGCCACGCAGCGGGACGACGACGGATCCTCAACTGCCAAAACATCATTTTGTTAAAAAGCATCCTTGGAGTGCATTAGAGCCCGGAAGGAGATGTTCTGTGACGGCTCCAGGACGTCCCGGGAAGAACATCAGCTCCAAGAGCAGGGAAATTACTGGCTGATTTCCCGCAGCCAGAGGAAAGGTACAATGATTGTGGTAGATTTCTCCTCGGCAGCCGTCCGCGTGGAGCCTCCAAGGCCGGAACAAATCTTCTCTCCTGCTGTCACTCCTGCGTGAGGAGCCATAACCTCCAGCCTCATTTTACACCCCTCATCGTCTGACTCCATCTCCACGACATCTGCCGCCCCCCTGATGGGCTCTCCATCCCCCTCACTCCAAAAGAGGAACCTCCACATCTCCATCTCTCCAGCCGTTCCAACCTTCTCGCATGTGTTTGGGTTCCTCTCAGTCACACACATATGCTCTCTGGCGGCCGCCAACCTTCATCCGTCTCCTTTGCAGACGCACCTCCACAGCGCCGCAAACATCATGGTCCGCGGAGCTTCCTGTCCATCCTCATCCGTCAGCACGGCAAACAGGGAGGGGCTCAGATCTTCTCCCTGGTGCTCTCCCACCTCTCTTTTCATTTAAATCATTTTTTCCATGAATGCCTGAAACCTGACTTTGACACCTCGGCACTATCAGTGATTTTCCAACTGTCAGTGTGTGTGTGTGTGTGTGTGTGTGCGTGCGTGCGCTGTGAAGCGTCACTGAGGTTTCACTAATCCTGCTGCACCGTCTCCTCCAAACACACCACCTCTCAATATACACGTTTCATCGACCGAATCTTGCTGTAAACCCCCCCGCTGGACGCAGAGTTGAAACAACTTTGAAGATTTCAGCGTCCAAAGTGCGTCAAACTTCAGAGACTCCTGATGGCCGAGGAGCAGATTGAGGCCCCTTTCACTCTTTTGATGCGGCAGGAGAGGGAAAACAAACTTGAAAATCAGGCAATCCATAACGTGAGAGCGCGCCGGGTCCAGGCTCTGGTTCCGGCTCTGTGTTCTGTCATGCAGGAAAGAGTGTCCGGACGCAGAGGGGAAATCCGGGCCGGATGGAAAGCAGAGCAACACTTGGTCCCAAACCATCTGCACGGCAGCACCTGAGACTCCCAGCACAAAGTCAGATAAGAGCCTCCGCCCTGCGGGCCTGCAGGTCCTCCGCAGCAATGAACCACCATGTTCCCTTCCGGTGCTGACCGCCGGATCGGGCAGCGTGAGGACAAACTACTTTCGGCAGGTACCGAACACACGGCCGGCGATGGAAGCAGTTGGACCGGAGAGGATTCATTTCAGGCATCAGAAGACTCAGGAGCTCCGACATGTGAATGTCCTGTTGATGCGTCTGCCTCTGAAAGCGAGACAGGCGTCGTCCCTGCGACCTCAGCCAGCTGCTGCCCGGCCCTCGACCACGCCCTGGCTCTTGTTGAAACTCTTCCCACAAAGGCTCGTAAGTAGGTCCACGAAGCCGCCCTGAGAAGGTGGGGTTCCTGCACCGGTGGACGAGCAGCACGAGGTTTCTTCCCTCCCCTGACAACGGGATGAACCCGTGGCCACTCTCAGGCCGAATGCAGCTGCGAGCGCATCTGAAGGGCAGTGGAGCAACAACTGGAAAACATCTTCCTTCAGAAAGGCTGGACTCTACCAGAGCGAGCGCGTGGACGCAAATGTGGTGCTTCTCCGTAACGCAGCTCCAGCACGGCTCCGCTTGCGTTTCACACGGCCCAAACAGCGAGTCCACCGTCACTTCCTGGTCGGGCGTCTCTGCGGGTTTAATGTCAGGTTTGTCGGCGCCGTTCTTTGAGCGGCCCGTGCACTTTGAGCGGAGCAGTGAGGAAATGAGCGCTGAGCTCCACACATTCACAAAACGAAGGCTGTCCGAGTAAGAAAAATCCCGCATGCAGTTACAACCTTGGACACTTTCCGCGCGCTGCTCCGCGGGATGAGCGTGACCTGCAGCGATGCGCCGGAAGCCCCTCCAGTCCAGGCTGGCCTCCGCTCGTGTCTTCGTCCCCGGTTTGCATGTTTGTTTTCCTGCTTGCGAGCGGAGATAGTGTTTGTGAACACAGACAAGCCGCCGCACTTCAGGAAACTCCTCCTCGGATCAGTGGGATCGGCAGCGGTCACTTTGCCGCCGCCGCCGCCTCTCTCTCTCCTTGCGGTATCTCGCCGGCTGTCGTTTCCAAAGGCCTCTCCGACTCTTATCTGCGTCTCACCTGCTGCCTCCAATCCCCACCTGCTGCTTGTTCACTGATTACATCCCTGGCTTTTCTAAGGTGTGCCCTTCAGGGACAGTTGGAAACTACATTACTGCATACTGTTAATACATAAGCCATAAAAAGCACACTAATAGAACCCAAAAAAACGGGCCGAACATATGATCGCTTCTTTTACTGCGTGCTGGAGGTCCATTTGTCTGAGCGGCGTGGGCGATAGCTTTTGATGGCCGACATAAAACAGAATCAGCCAGAAACAGCGGACGCGCTTTTTAATTTCAGACGGGTGATATTGTAGCGTTTCTTCTCTGGGAAACAAACATTGCGCGGAAACCATCCTGCCACGAGCCGGATCTGCCGTGCTTCCACGAGGAAGGGCCTGAAGATAAGGGACATTTCGGCTTCTCGGCCCAGTGACCGTCGGAGCAAACGGAGAGCAGCGCCGTTCGACCCTGACCGGGGGCTTCGTGTCCAACGTGGCCGGAGCTTTCAGGTGTGGCGGACAAATACAACAAAATCAAATGATACGACCAGCCAAAAAAAGGTATTTTCTAAAGATAATACTTCAGGTGTGCGCGACTCATCAGCTACGTCCTCGTGACATGAACAACATCCTGGCACGAGGAACGGCCTCCACAGCCCACGATCTCTGCTCGTCAAACATGCCTTCAACAAGCCTCAATGTAAATGTGCCAGAGTTAGCACACAAGCTAAATTACATCTGTTGTCCCAAGGCAGGTAAAAGAAACATTTGCCGAGGAGAAGACAGAGTGCAAACACAACACGTGACAGTCACAAACGTACACAACGCCCAAGAGAACACGGTGATAATCGACTGGTGGCTGCAAGATTGGTTTGTTTTCAACCAAAGCGCAGGACAAATTCAACTCACCGTCACGTTCAGTCAGGGGAGCCCTGAGCTCGTTTCTCTGCAACCAGACGGTGACCGGTGACCTCATTTTGTTTTGGTGGCTCATTGGAGAGCGGGCTGCTGCATATAGTGCAGAGCAGCTCGCTTCCTGCAAACAACCCGTGGCAGTAAATCCATATCTCAAGTCGGACTCCCGCTATTGGCTGTTGAATGCAGCC
Source organism: Fistularia tabacaria (assembly GCA_901007705.1). NCBI lineage: Eukaryota > Metazoa > Chordata > Actinopteri > Syngnathiformes > Fistulariidae > Fistularia > Fistularia tabacaria. The sequence continues at coordinate 10,070 of CAAKHD010005117.1, read as the reverse complement.
TTGTGTGTCTTTGAGGGCGTCGGCTCTTCTTCTGTCTCCTCACTGGCTCTTTCATCCTTCCAAAGTCCTTTGTTTTTTGTTCATGTTGCTAGCTTGGGGGTTTGAATTTGCGGTGATGTGCTCCGTGTTAGCGGCCGGCGCGGCCCCTTTAAGAAGGTATTGGATGCAGGTAAGACAGGTGAGCGAAGCAGAGCGTCTGAACCTGCGTCAGCAGTGAGTCATAGACAGACGTGTCGGAGAGAATCCACTCATTCTCCAAACTGAAACATCCTTCACAATCACATCGTAAAGAAAACAGAAATAATGGGAGTTCTGTGTTCTTCTGCGCGGCCCGACAACAACCTGGAGAAAGGGGTCGTGTACGTGAAGGTAGGAGGTGTCTGGATGACGGGATGGAGCTGGTTTTCTCTGATGCTCCTCTTCGGGCGTCACCTTGTTGGAGAAAGCAGCAGGTGTTGTCCTGCTGATGTGTTGCTGTGATTCTGGGCGTTGAGAACGCTTTGAAGAGCCCTTCGTCGGGCAGAATGCTGTCCTCATCTGCGCGAGGAGAGGAGCGAGTCTTCGTCTCAGCCTGGCGATACGACTTTCTCCGGCGCCGTGAAGGCCCGGCCCCTGGCGCCGATCATCTCAACGATCCCAAGGTCGCGAAACTGTCTCACATCATTATCACCTTGCTGCCGCCCCTCGCTCCGCCGGCTCCCACAGGAAGTCCCGGCGGACGCCTGTTAGTGATGGAGGAGGAGGAGGCGGCGTCATGACGCCGAACCGGCCCGACCGGCTCACACACAGAGCTGATGACGGCGATCCGTCACGACGAGAGCGGAAAGACCCGGCCCTCAGGGGGGCGGGGGGGCGACACCCAAAGGCCCTCCGCCTGGCTGTACATGGTAAAGGTGAGTTCGGCGGGCTGCACTCACACTGCTTTCATTGAAAACGCCTCCACCATGGAAAGCGGCGTCACGTAGCCCCGCTCGCTCTGGGTTTTCATTGTGAATCGGTTTCTGTTTCTCTGCTATCGACCGATGCTGAAGAGAGGTCAAGGAGAAGGCGAGGCGACAACCAAACATCCTCCGTGAGCGTCGGGCGTTTCAATCCAGGAGCCGTTAAATCAGCGCGTTTTCATCAAAGCGCACAACTCGGGTTCCTTTGAATGTCTCTCGGCGAGGAGGAACATGGCGACGCAGAGATGGTTCGATAGGCCAGCAGAGCCACGCCGAACACGATCTTTCGCTGGAAACACCAAATAACATGCATACAGAAGGCGACCCACACTTCCCTGCACGCTTTCCTCCGAAGATCTCAAGACCCTCAGCGTGGAGAGATTCATATCAAGACGTGAAGCGTCACCAACTTTAAGCCTACGACTTTAGAGTCCACTGGTTGCTGACTGGGACCGGAAAACACATGGATAAGATGAAATCAAGCATGCAGTTGCCCAGTCCTCCAATCCACAGCCAGAAGGTCCCCGGTTGGATTCCCACAGGGGGCCCTTCTGTCTGCGTGGGGTTCCTTTAGGGTTCTCCGGGTTCCTCCCACTGAAATAACGCTGTTCCTTTCCAACACCGGGTGTCCTCAGGCCGACCTGAACCTAAACGGCACCGCTCCGGAGGACCCTCTGGAAGCTGTGGACCACTGCGGGCGTTCCTCCAGGCTGGCCTGGTGCTGATGGCTGGAGGTTCAGCGGACAAACCAGCCGTGATGACACCACGTCGTTTGAGTTTCCATCATTCCATGTCCTCTCAGGTCGTCTTGGAATCCGACGCATGATCGCCGTCCTTCCGGTCCGAAACTCAAAAGCTCCACGGCTTCTCTGCAGTCCTCCGCATGAATCCAGATGTGGTTTCCACGCGCTGTCAGCTTCTCGTCAACCTTTGTGCACAGCTGTGTCTCACATGCCGGGAAATATCCGGCGTCTGCAAAGGTGGCTGACATATTTCTGCAAATTTCCCAGCCTGCAAATACAACAGCGAGGAGTCCCAAATACTTCCTTGATGATGAACCGCTAACAATGCTGATGCAAGGCGGTATAACGCTCTGCACTTGCTGCAGCTGCTGTGGCTGGGCGGCCGCAGTGTGACATGGCGTGCATTGTGGCTCCGGAGCGTCTGTAAATTATTAAGCAGAATGTCTCCTGGCCATATTCACATTTCACCATGAAGGAGCAGACAGCCTTCATTAGGCCATGCATCACTGTTTTTTGTGTCTTTATCGGGTCGCCGGGGAGACGGCACAGGGCGCTTAATAACCCCTGCAGGGACGTGAAGCCCGGCCATCCTTCTCCCTGACACATCAACAGCAGACTAAATTGGGCCTGCAAGATACGCTGACTGATTAGACTTTATCCAGAACGAAGCCGTACCTTCATCCCACGAAGTGCACGATGAGCGAGTTGGAAGTGGGACAGCGCGGCCGACGCCATCGGAGCACCAGCTGCTCACCAGTCACTGTCAGTGATTTAGAAAGCTGCTTACAATGCTGCTCTTCTCCAAGAGACGTGTCCCGGTAGAAGGTGGAGCAGGTCAGTGCCTGATCCATTTCTCCGCACACCTTCTGCAAGCCTGCAGGACTGCAGCAGACCCGGATCATCCCCTCATGTATGTTGTTGTGGAGACGGTCCAAATGTTGGGTGCGACCGAGCGAAGCTGATGGATTTGGACGCCGGAGTGAAGTGAGATACTTTTGAGTTCCTTTTTTCATCCCTTTTCAAACAGTCTTGATGCAGAACCTTCTGAGCGTGATGTTTGTCGACTTGTGAAGAGGCCCAGGCTGAAATGGGGATTTGTTTCTCTTGTAATTCAAAGGAGCCTCTCGTCGCCGTGACTCTTCTGTCTGTGACGGACGATGAAGATCTGCCGTGTGTGAAGCTTCCTGCTGGCTGTCCACGCTGTTCCCCTTCCCTTCTGAGATCCATCGACACCACGTTGAGAGCTTTGCTCTCAGTAATCTGATTACTGCCTTCAATGCACAGAGAAGTCCTGATCTTCACCAGATGTGTGTGAGGTGAGCTGGGTCGAAGGGCAGATGTCCACTCTGCTCCTTCTGCAGAAGACTGGACACTAACTGAGTTTATTCCATGCCGTGTTTTTAAATCTACGCAGAGTTTTTGAGGGCCGTTGCTCAACTCGTGCTCCGAACCTGCTTGTAGAACATTGCCTTCTCAATGGATGTTCCTTCCGCAGGGGTGATCTTGCAGGGCGTGAAGGCCTTTGGAAAGAAGCGACAGAGGTTTCCAGGGCACGACAACATTACGCTCTTTCTCCTTTTGAGCGCATTTCCAAAATCCTGTTTGGAATCAGGTCCACAGCAGAAGTTCTCCATTTGATCCAACTGATCTGACATGACCGGGAGGGCGGAGCCACCAGTCCATGCCGATTCACTGGTGCTGCCCGGCAGATTCGATGAGCCTCGAGCGTCTCCTGGAGCCGCCTCGCCCAAGCCGGTGAAGCTCCCCCCGCCAGCAGCGTGAAAAACCAACTTCTGCTGGTGGAATGAAGGCGTCGTACGGGCTCAATCCATTTACTGGCTGATGGGAAATCGATAGCGCCGCGATGTCAGGCCGGCTCAAACTCTATTAAGCTGCAGTTGTATCACTTGCACATTTGGAAAAGGCCAAGGCGTATTAGCATGCAAATGGGAGCGCTGACAATATTTTGACATCCCGCAGCATTGCGGGATCGCCCGGATCGACGCCGCCTTTTCTTCCAAATCTTTTGTATCACGTAAATGCTATATATTAGCCCGTCTGGGAGGATGTGGCTCCACTTGTCTCAGTAAGTGGGAGACAATGGATGTGCTGTTTGCCGGTTCAGGCCCGGGTCACCTTGGGACAAATTGAATTCTGTTCTTATCGCGTTTTCTCATTCTCTCTTGGTTAATTTCCCCCAGACAAACTCCCCGGTCGGCGGAGAAACCAGGAATTTCGCTGCACGGCGCCCGCCGGACGCAGAAAATGGCTCTTCTGCCTTCTGCGATGTAGCTATTTGCGAGTGTTTGACACGAATGCAGAAGCTACACACCGGACCTGTGGCGAAGCAAACCCGCTCATCGGACGCATTCGGACTAAAATAGTCTGATGTCTCATCGCTCCCGCGACCAATCACGTTGATCTCCATCAGCTGCACCTGGAGTTGGAGCCCCGAAGGGTTCCTCCACACTTGAAGGCCCATCTATTGCCGGCTATTATTATCACGGTGGCTGTTTGCAGCCCGTTTTGTGGTGTGGGCTCACTGTGTGGGAATACGTGCTGCTAAATGCATCTTCCCTCCACCGAGGGTCATCTCATCGCGCACCTCCTCGCCCCGGATGCTCGCCACGTCCTGCATCTTCTCCTGTGTTGGCGTCGGGTTCCTGGCCGTCTTGCCAGGGATCTGCGGCGGAAGGAGGCGAGAGGGCGTCCTCTCATTAAAGGGAGGTATCGAGCTTCCACGGCTAAAACAGGAAACCGCCGTGTTAGCCTCGCTCGCCTGAAACACCCCACTTTCTTCACACTCTATATTCACGCAAATGAGTTTGTGGACTCTGTCTTTATCGCCGTTTGACTTGATGCAAACTAAACCCCTTGGGATTTACAGGGAAGAACAAATAGAGCAGGTGTTTTTGACTCCTTTTCTTTCTGCCGGCAGCGTCACCTTGCAGCGCCGTATTTGATTGTTTGGAAGTGTCCAGAGCGCCAGATGAAGTGCCTTCTGATCGACCCGAGGTTCAGATGACCCAGTCGGTTCGAAGATCTTCCAGCCAAAGCCAAAGTCACCAAAAAACAACCCCCAGCAGCCAGAGGGAGGTGCAGGTGAGTTAGCTTCTTCTCACTCGTGACACCGGGGAACAAACAGAGGAGGTTGGAGCCCGCCCTTCATGTTTGGATCTTCACGACGGTGCCGCCGCAGCCTGCACTTCCCTCCAGGTTGGAGGAGTTGTAAACGCCGACATGTAGGTCCGCGCTCAGCCGAAGACTCAGATCTCCATGGTCCTGGAACGCCGCAGACGACCAGCCGAGCCTGAGACCGACCCAGCGATGTGAGCGCGACCGACACGGAAATTGGAAATTATGACTTATAAGAACGTATGTGAATTATAAACACGGCGAAGTCGTCACTTCTGACCGAATCACCGGAAAGCGCCTCCTCTGCAGACGTGACGTCGACCAGGGCCCGACACGTTTTGGCTCAGCACTGCTTCCAAACCCAGAGCGAGGAGGTGGCCGTCATGTGACTGGTTCTCGCTCCTAATCTCCGGCGCTCCTTCGGTTCGTTCTCGCAGCCTGCACGTGTATTTCCTCCATCCGACGCACATAAAGCATCGGCAGACGCATCAGCCCATCACGGGTTTGTCCTGCAGCCGATCTGCCGACACTGATCTCCCCCTGCTCGTCCTGGAGCGCTCGCACTGCAGGCGTGATAGACAAATGGCGGCGTATCAGAGACAGACTTTGTGCGGCTCGCTGACATATATTCTTCTGTTGAAGGGGAGTAAAGCTCTTTAAAGGATTATCCGAGTAGATTTTTACATGCGGGATTTAATGTGCACGGCACGCCATTTGTCAGTCTCGAACTCCGTTCTCTCACCGCCGAGCCATTAAGCACCTATCGCACAAGATTGATCCGAGCCACTTTTAATGGAAGCTTAGGAGAAAACAGGCTGATAAGCTTAGAGCTGAATTCTGACATTTGAGGATATTGATGCAAATGGAATCTCTGCGCCGTTCTTCTACTTTCACAGACAAAGCCGTCGGGTTCTGAGCCGCAACGCCTGTGGTGACCTCACCAGAGCCGGAGGCCGCAGGCGGCCGCATCGGGTCACTCACGCAGCCGGTGCGTTTAAGGGCGCCGACCGCGGCCGGGAATTCGACTTTCCGACCCAAACGGGATCAGAACGTCACCCGTTCGCGCGCCGAGCGAGGCGGCTGACCAGGCCCTCGCGAGCAGCCGGGCGCCGGGCGTCCTGCCCAAGGACGCTCGGGACATGCGTGCGGCAGGAGGCCGGAATCCAAACCGCCAAGCTCCTGATCGGAGGGACGCCCCGCTCCGCCGGCCGGGGGGGCGGCGGGCTCTCGGAGGCCTCCTCAGGTTGATAAAGATCTTAATCTGCTGCTCGGCTCGCCGATGACACAAGTGATGAGTGGCTCTTTGAAAGGAGTTCCCTCTGCTTTGACTGGCAGCAGGACGATAAGACCTGCAGGACCTCCTCCTGGAATCCGCCCTCCGCTGAGACGCAGTCTCGCGGCCACAGTGAGCTCCAGACACGAGCTTCCTCTTGGCCTCGGAGCGGCCGGTAAAGAAACCGTACTCGCAAAAAACAAAGTTGTCTCAGATGTGTGTCCTGAGCCCGTGGTTGGGCCGCACCTGTCTGCTCGCCCATGAAGACGCCTCCAGACGAGACCCGCGGCTCCGGCGCGTCCCCATACCTGCACCCGGGCATCTCCGGCCCAGTCAGGGCCGCATCCACCGAATCTGAAAGGGTACAATTAGCAGGTCGTGTGAAAAGTCGATACGTGGCGTTCGAAGCCGTTGTCCTGCCGACAAGTCCGGCTGCCCGAGTTATTATTGTGATGGCGAACAATTTGAGATCCGCGCACAGGAAATGATACTTAATTGCCCCGCAGGGATTGGGATGGTGACGAGAGCAACAATGAAAGCGATGACAGCTTCACCCCGGCTGTTTGCAAAAGTGCTCCCTCTGGAAAGAACCCGGCTGTCAGCCTTTTAAAGACAGAACCGGAGCTGAAGCCATCTTCGACTCCTTTTTAAACCTCAGTCTCCTTGAACAGAACAGCCAGTTTGTCCACATTGGCATTCCTTGAACGTCTGCGTGGCGTCTGCGTGGCGTCTGCGTGGCGTCTGCGTGGCGTCTGCGTGGCGTCTGCGTGGCGTCTGCGTGGCGTCTGCGTGGCGTCTGCGTGGCGTCTGCTTGGCGTCTACGTGGCGTCTACGTGGCGTCTGCGTGGCCTCAGTAACTTATAGAAATGGAGGACTTTGACTGTTTCCCTCCGCTCTCGTTGATGGCGGCGGTGTTGTTGTTGCTGGGGGTGAAGTTTGACTTCTTCAGTTTAGCATCTCGACCTGTGAGTCCACCTGCGGCTCCGTTTCTTCTCCTTGCAAGCAGAAGGTTGGCGGTTTGGATTCCAGGCTCCTCCTGCCGGGATGGCGAAGTGTCCTCGGTCAAAGATGCCGAACCCCCGGCTGCTCCCGAAGGTCTGCTCAGCTCTGCATGAACCTGCTTCGGTGGAGACCTTCTACCTTCCATGGTGAATGTGAAACACCTGCATCCGCAACGTGTCCCTCAACATCTCATTCAGCGGAGGCTCCGTCTTTCTTGTGACAAAGTCAACGGATGACAGGGTGCGATGCACAGTCCGGTCGCCGTCCGGCTCCGTGGAACGCTGAGATGCTTCCGGAGGTTCATCAGCTGAGTGCGTCTCCTGCGTCGGCTCCTCTCTTGTCGTTTAGCGAAACCTCAAATGCGTTTGTGCGCGGACGCGTCCACGGGTCCAATGATTGAGCGTCGAGGTTCCCCTGCCGACGGAGGGCCGCGCTCACGCTCCGCCTCAGCGCCTGCCAGCGGGAGAAAAACACCCAGATTGAATAAGGGATTTATTACACGGCCCGCGTGATGAAGTAAGAGTGATAATTTATTTCAATCTGCAAGCATTTGAGCCGCGGGGCCTCCAGCGCAATGAGAAACAAACCCACGTAGATCACACGCGCAGCTTCACCGGGCCCTCGCTCCGGCTGCCGCGGCAGAAATGTAGATAAATCTGTGTCCTCCGACCGCCACATCGCAGGGAAAACAAGGATTTCCACTTCACGGTGTCACCGGCGGCGCCGCTCCTCTGCCGGCGAGGGACGGCTTCTCGGAAAAACTCCATTCCGTAACGCCTCGCCGAGTCCCGAGGCCAAACGATCCGTCCCCCTGAAACGCGGTTTGCACGGGCGTCTCGGAGGGGGAACTCTTCATCCCTGCATCCCCTTCTTATTGTTCCAATGCTAAGCTGTGCAGACGGCGTCTCACGGAAGCCGGGACACATCAGCTCGCCGCTATCCGGAGCTTCCGCTGGAGGTCTGGAGGTTGATGGACGGAGGGAAAGAGGACGGCGGCTGAGATGGCGGCGGGCGACGGGCCGTGGAGACGCCTGAAGGGAGCGGCGCAGAGGAGAAGAAGCGCCGTCATGAATTTTGAAATAACTACAGAAATGCGGCATCGTCCTCTTTTCAAAAAATGAATCCAGACACGAGGTGACTTCAACGTACGGTTGTGATGGCACAAGATCTGATGACGGTTCCTGCCAGATCCACCCAGAAAGAAGAATCCGAGAGGAGGAGAGCGGCTCGTCTGCGGCAGATGGTGAGGCCAGATGCCGGCGGCTGTTAGTCGGGAGGAAAGGAGGCCACGGCACATCAATCAGAGCAGGAGAAGGGGCTTCTGAGCGGCTCCTCCGAGGAGAACGTCCACGTCTGGTCCCGCTCGTCTCCCGGCTGCGGAGGACGGGGATATTCCCGCAGTGAGCCTGGGTTACGTCCTCTCTCGGCGGGAACGGAGCCGCAGCCATCGGGAGGAGCTTCCGAGCCGTGGCCAAGATGGCCGGCGCGAGCCCCCTCGCGCGTGGGAGCAGGGGAGACCTTCAAGGAGGTTCTGGGAGGAAGGAAACCATCCACACAACCCACAGTCACTCCCAGGGAGGACCTCAACATCTTCATCCCCGCTTCCAGTGTCCTTTCATGAGAAGTTTGATAAAACCCGGAGCTTCTTCATGAGCACGGCGTGGAAGGCTTCGCTTTGGTCGTGATCACCAAACATCCGTCCGGAGAGGCGGCGCCCCCTTGATCCCACGCGGTGGAGACGGGAGGAGGACAGATGTCCTTCACCTCCGAGAACATCTGGGCCGCTCCTCGGTCTCCCCTGGACACGCCTGGGGTCCCTGGTGTTTCTTCTGGTCGCCGGAGATCCGGAGCGCCGAGATACTGGATTGGAAAATCAATCGAAAATGAAGCTTTGGGTTTTCGTCGAGTCGATCAGAGATGCGTCGGTTTTTCCCACCGCCTGTGAAGGCGGCGCTCGCTCATTATCGGGGCGACGGGTTCCAGCGTGAAGTCCATTACCGAGAGCCGGAGAGAAAGAAGCCACGGGTGACGGACCGGGGGAGGCGGAAGAATGGTGGCTTTCTCTGCGCCGGCCTTGGAACTGAAATCCAAACAAAAATGTCATAAAGCCTTTTATTAGCCTATTTTCTTTGAGGCCGGTGTTTCAAGCCGGCAGAAAGAATGTGTTTGACCAAAGACCATAACCTGGGATTTATCGACGGTCGAGGTCGGCGGGGAAGGAGACGATGGAGCCACCAGAAGGAGGAGGAAATAAAGCACTGTCAACATAATGGAGTTGTAAAACGCCATCATGATTGACTTTTTAGAAACTTTATTTACCGAGAATTACCGAGTGGCGAGATCCAGACCCGGGGAGGAAACGCCGTTCGACGGATTTACACGGGGAGGAGAACCGACCCAGAACCGAAGGAGTGGATTCTGCAGACGGGTGTTTTCTATTTCCGGATCGGGAACCCGGGGATTCGCTGCAGAGAGAGCCGGCCTTCGGACCCTCCTCCGGCCCGGCTCCTCATCCTGTGGACGGCCGGTCCAGCGTTCTGAGTGTGCGGTGCCAAGACAGGAGCGCTTTCTGTACTTTCACTGTCTGCACTTCTGCTTTCCTTTTGCCCTTCTTCGTGGCTTCCAGGCGTAAGGCGGACTCTCCGGACCCCGCCGTGTTAGCCGGGCGCACCGGGCGCTACGGCTACGGCGAACTCTCCTCCCGACACGCCCTGGAAATGCAGCTCCGGCTGCGTTTGCGCTGCAGGTTCTGCGCCTCCGTCGACCTCCACGCTTCTCCTTTTACTGACCGTCATCGCTTCATGGACACACCTCCACGTCCCCGGTGCATGTGTGTGTGTGTGTGTGTGTGTGTGTGCGTGCACGTGGAGTACTGTCAGCACCATTTTCGGTTTCTTTCTTCCAGCAGAACAGAAGGCGGCGGCTCCGTGTGACATTCTTTAACAGCACAACTATCTGGAGATCGGAAGAGCGGCG